>VYZW01009081.1:35419-49015 GCA_013401315.1 Balaeniceps rex | reverse complement strand
CGATACCTGAAGGAAAGCAGAAGCAAGTGAAACTGAAGTCCAGCTACACCCCCTCTCTTCAGACTTGTCACTTTGCACAAGAAAGACTCTACTGATTTCAAAAGGCCCTTGGTTAGATTTGAAGAACCTGAGCTTTTTAGATGTTTTATCATAAACTGTATATATGAGACTTTATTGGCCAAATCATTTGTAATTGTACTGCGATAATCCTGGGCTTGTGCTATGTAACATGCCGCATGCGTTCTAATTTTACTGTGTTAGCTCTGTTATGCACTAGGGCTTCCCTGCTCTGCAAAGATGAAGGCTAAAACAAACAAGGTGGATAACGAGTAGAAACGACATGGAGCCACAGCAGGCTGACAGCAAGGCTAGAAAAGAGTTCAAGTGTGCTGAACCATGGTGGGCCATTTGGCCTCTTCAGTGTAGAACAGTGGGTGACCGACTCTAACCAGACATGGATTTGGGCTGTTCTGGCTCGTTGGCTGTCTATCCAGTGCTAGCCCAGGCTGGCAGGCACAGAGGTGAAAGTCAAGGGGTTGCTCACCACCACCAGCAGCAAATCCAGCCAGTTCCAGGCATTTCTGAAATATTCCTTTTTCAGTTTTACTATTTTTATAGCTTCTTGGATTATGAATGTAATGATAAAGAGGCAAAAGGCGACTTCACAAGAGGCCAGGAAGTAATCATAATACGTGACGTATCTGAGGAGCTTCACAGAGTAGATATGTGAGGAGGTGAGAGCACCCCCGGTTGCAGGGAACTCTACCACCAACCTGAAAAAAAAAATGGGGACTGGTGTTAGGTACCATTCCTTTAAATCATCTCAGCCCTTAATTTTCTAATATTAATTTTTATGACATTAATAATACCTTACTGGAACTCCTACATCTGTAAGGTCTTCTTGTAAGGGCTACGCTAAGTCCCCCATGAAAATATTACATGGTAGGGAAGGTTGAGGGGGAAAGAGAGAAGCTCTTGGGATACCCAAGCTGTGGTGTTTGGTTAAAAGTCTTTAAAGAAACTGTGTTTCAGAAGAGCAAACGTTCACCCTACCCTGAGTCTTTTCCCTCCACTAGCTGACAACAGGACTAATAATCCAGCCTTTGACCTTGCAAAAGGCTATGAAATCTATTCCAACAGACAGCAGCAACCAGCTGTACAGACCAGACACCAACTATTCAAACAAAAAAAAAAAAAAAAAAAAGGAAAGGAAGGATCTGAGTCTGTTCCCTGCACGAACTGAATTTCTGCATTTTTAATGAATTACTGCCTTGCCAGCTGCTACCCGAGAAACATGGCTACGTGTGCCTGAGGTGACCAGCCCTTCTTTGTGTCCTTATGGAAGCATCATGCCTCAGTAAATTGGATTTCACATGTCATAAAGGTAAGAACTCACTTGATTATACAGAAGAGGTTTATGTTAGCATTGTATGTTGAGAAGTCGATAAATACAACCCTGGTTCCTCTAGTGAGCCAGCTGTTCTGCCTGAGAAACACCAACTTCTCCATGCTCTCCTGCTTCGATTTAGGCAAAGTGAACATATATCCTCCACTGCTGTACAAGCCCATAGATCCCCAGTACCATGGGGACAACGAGGAGGCTGAGGTGTATTTCCATCTATCAGAAATGGGAAAACAAAGCAGCTCAGCTTATGGAAACTGGACTGAAGTAAGCTTTAACACTTATTTTATACAATCCTTGTTAGTTCTTGTGTTCTTCTGCATCCACAACTGACCATTTAAGCCAGACCCTTAAAACCCACTTTTCTTTACATGAAGTATGCATGAGACCATATGGTCTTAAAATATTCCCATTTCTCTTATTTGCTAAATACTCGGTACATTCACAAAACAGCAATTGCTTATGAATCTGGATTTCACCTAATGTGGGCCAGACAGTTTATTACCTTAAAACCTTTATAGATAAATGGAATATCTCTGGTTTACATAGTTCGTTGTTACTGTGGCATGTTCACATGTTCTTTCATTGGGTTAAATCAATGTTAAATGAAGTGTGTGAAGCAGGCCTTTTGGCTCTGTTTCCAGAGCATTTCAGCATGATTCCAATTTATAAACATGTGATTTAAATTCAGGCCTCGTATAATTGAGCCTTTCTCCAGAGATGTTAGTGGAGATAGGTCCATTAACATGTGCATTTGCTGAACTGGGCTCACTGTTTCCAGTTCTTCCTGTCTCTCTGCTATAAATTTCCCATGCCAAATTCCTGTCTATAATGTTGGCACAAGAACAAATCCATGGTTTGTCTCAACGGAAACAAGAGAAAAACTCAGCTAACTGCATGTACAGTTGTTACGAACTGAAGAATAGTGGCATTATGGATTTGGTTATGTTTTCAAAAATCTTTCTGTGCTGAAGTAGGATGACTTACTCAGATTCGTTCCTTAGACCAAAGTCAGACCTGTCTTCAGCTCGATAACGATACTCACTGTAACAGTCTTCTAAAAACGTATGGAAATATGGGTAGATGGAGCAAGTGTCGTTCCGTACTTTCAGCTGGCGAATCTGGGCTACTCCTAACAGCAAATTCTCATAGTAAATATGGCTGTTGTTGTTCTGGAGGGTTAATGTCATGTTGTTATACCATTTGTCCCAGTAGAGTCCATCCAACAGGGGTCCCTCTGCAAACTGTATGTACAAGTGAGGTTAGATTCAAAAGAAGATTTAAATAACACTATTACCCCACTTTTTTAGCATACAAATCTCTACAGGGTTCTCAGGTAACTTACAGCTACAGAGTCTAAGCTAGAACACAAACAATTCCCACTTATATACTTTCTTATAAATACGATATATTTACATCTTTTTGCTATGGACAATTCTATTCCCTATGCAATTCTATCAGAGGCATGTAATGGGATTATTCAGAGTAAGACTGCAACATACGTCTGTTTTGGGGTTTCATTGAAAAATTCTGCTGAATTCTAAACAAATATGTTTAAACACAAACATTGTATGTTGTTTTAACAAAATCTGTTGGTTGTCTTAATATCTGAAGATCTGTTTTGGGATATATTTCTGACTAGGTTTTTAGTCATCTGAATCTAAATGAAGAAGTATTTATTTTTGAAGGCGTGGGAGAAAAATCCCTCTTTTTTTGGGTGTTTCTTAGATGCAGATAAAGAGCATTACACTTGGGGATAACATTATTCCGAGTACAAAACAACACGCCCCCATGGTCTGGCACCATCTGAGTATGTATTACAACCATTTCTAGTACATCAGCACACAAATTGTATAGCAAGGGCTCACTATTTTATGGACTAGCAATAACAGACTCCATAATGAGAGGGAGTACAATTCTTCCAAATTAATTGTTATAACCAGGCATTTCCATTTTTAAGGAAGAGTAGGGTGAGAAACTTTGCCTTCTGCTGTCAGCTGGGCAATGCTGGTAATTTTGGGAAGTCCTCCACCTAGCAGTGAAAACAGAGATACGTGTTTTGCAACCGTCACTGAAATTGTAATACGCTGAATGTAATGTAACAGCAAACCAGGAGAATCAAGATGGTACATTCTCCTGGCTGCCCCAGTGGAAATCATGAATATTTTTTTTTTTAACAGCTGAAAGTCAAAAGAACTGTAAACCCAAAATCTTTCTGGTTTTATTGAAGCTCTTTTCAGACCAAGCCTAATATTGAGAATATGATGCAGCAATTAATTGGCCTGTTATTTTCCTCCACTGACTATTCAGAAGCATCAGTATTATTTCTCCAGATGCATTTTAAGAAGTTATTTGCCTTTCTTCAGCTGAAAGCACAACATCTAGCACACTGTTTTTAGGAGAACCACAAGACTGTATTGATCCAAATTAACACTAGGAGCTTCTTCCCTTGTTCTCCAAGAAAACATCTTTGCAATGAAAGCCTTACCCTCCAGAAATCAGCTCTGCTCCCAATACTCCTGAAACCACTCCTGTTGTTCTCAGAGGAGGGGGGCTCCAGGAAGAGATGGGACATGACTTTGTTGAGGTAGTACATGTCCGTGCTCACCATGCCAAACGTCACTGGAAAGAAGGGGCAAAGAGGGGATGCTTGCAGGCTGAAATTAGAGGATGACAACAGCTTCTAACCTTGCTTCTCCGCTTCAGTTGTCATTGAGTCACGCTGCTAGAAAATGGCAGTCAGAGCAATTTTGACTGAAGTGACAGTTTTGGGGGGATGACAGGTGGGGTAAGGAGTAAACACGGAAAGAGGCACAGCTTACACATTAATTATTTGCAAACGGTTGAAGTTGCCTCAGTCATTTGATGACTTACGCATACAGAGGTCTGTCAGGAAAACGATGTAGATGACCAGCTCCCGGAGGGTGGTTTTCAGTTCCAGGTCTCTGCTGCAGTTGCCCCGGGGTTTCACGGCACCTGGTCGGGGAAATGGTGGCGGGGGGCAGAGGGGAGTCAGCGGACAGAGCTCTCAGTCCCCGGTGAGGCCCGCAGCCCGCTACCCTCCCGCGGAGACAGTGGGCCGAGGCCCGGGCCGCGCCGCGGGGCTCCGGGGTAACGGCGGCTGAGGGTGGCCCGGGCGGCGCCGGCCCTGAGGGGAGCGGGGCCGCCTCACGCACCGCTGCCGCTCGGCCGCTGCTCCACCGCGGGCCGCTGCCGCGCTGCCGGCGGCTCCATGGCGGCCGGGCCGGGGCGGCTCCCGCCGCTCCCCCGTTTGAATCCCAACGGGCGGAGGGAGGCGGCGGGGCCTATCCCCGCCTCGGGCCGGTTCCCCCCTCACCACCTGCGGGGGGACTCGGGCTGGGGAGCGGGGCCGGAGGGCCCGCGGGCTGCCCCTCCCGCCCTGGGAGCTTGCTATTATCGTTGTTTTATTGTCGTTAGCGGTGTTCAGCGGCTCTGTCCCGCCCTGACCCTGCAGAGCCCCGCAGGGTCGCAGCAGCCGGGCCCGGTACAGCCCGCGCTTCCAGCTCCCGTGCAGGCAGCCGCTCCCTCGGGGGGAAATTAAACAGTAAATTGCAGCGTCTGGTTGCTTCCAGGCTAAATTCAGCCAATTAGGAAATTCCCTTCCTGCTGTGAAGAGCGGCAGGGAACGTAGGATATGGTCATTTAAATGTATATTAATGGACACGCTGCGAGCTCAGGTGCTGCTGGGGCTCCCAGCCATTAGAACTCAGGATGCTCCTGTGCCAGACCTGGTGCTGCTGCTCAGCACCGATCCCGCACCCTTGCCCAGGCATTGCAGTGTCTTTGCATTCAAAAGAAGCCGATGGGCGAACTGGGTATCAGTCTGCATTCGATAAAGCTCGAACCCACAAAGAGCGCGGAGGGGGGAGTTATTTTGGTGTATTTCATTGCTCGGGCAGCCCAGGGGAGAAGCGTGGTGGTAGAGCTGCAGGATTTTGTTGGGAGTTTAATAGTCAGTGTTGTGCAGTTCAGATTTGGGGGTTTTATTTAATGGTACAGCGGTGTGGCGTGAAGCCAAGACCTCATTTTTTTTCCGTTCTGGAAGATGCTCACGGGGTTTGCTGACTAGCAGCAGCATTACTGTGCACCCCCGAGAGGAGTTCAGGCTAGTTCCATCGTCACAAATTTTCCTGTAGCAACTGCAATTGAAAAATCTTCAGAGATTAGGTTCGTTGGAGTTTGGCAAAATCAGGTTTTGTGGTGTCTGTTGTTCTTTTGAGCAAGGTAGCTGTGAATAGCAGCATGCAAACTGTTTGGATGATTCAACTCAGCAGCTTGTTGAGAGCTAACACTCAGGTAAATCACAGCCACTCTTTGATTAAAAGAGTAAGAAGGGGAAAAGGTGGTAGCCTTAACACTTCATATTATGCAGTGCAGCTTTTGGGTCAAGTGTGCAAGGAGGAAAAAATGTTCCCTGACGTGTTGCAGTCTTAAGGGAGTGTCAGCATCTAGTTCATGCTAAATATTTTATAGCTATCAGAAGACAAGTAATGGGGTGAGCAGGAAAGGGAGGGGACCAGTGGCAGACTTGTAGGGTAAGGATCCATCTTTGCCAGACATCCGTAGCTGGTTTTAATAGATCAAGGAAGAGTCACAGCCGATGGTGGATATTTAAAATTTTATTTGCCTCTAATTTATTCTCATAAAAACACTCTAGTCTATTTGGTTTTAGTATTCAGACAGTACAGACTTCTGATATTATCATCAAGAGTGATATTAGAGAAGCAGTACAAACCAATCTACTTTAGCATGTAACCAAGTACAGGTGGAACTAAAACCACCCGCACTTGTAAAAACTAATTAGCCTGCTTTCTTAGGCTTTATAGTTAAAATACAATACTCAGTAAATGGTTATAGTCACCAACCCATATAAATAAAACCTAACATGATAAAATGGGAACAGCTGAATGTGCAAGAGTCAAAAGTAAAAATATGTAGATAGGTATTTTGCTAGTTAGAGCAATCACCAGTTAACTGCATCTATGTTGTAATTGTCTTTTATAGGTGTGAGTTTTCCTCTTCATTTCTAGTTAAAGTTCATCACTTTCATACAGTCCAGACTGCTCAGCCAAACGCTGAAACTCTCCTTCTGGTGAGAAAGCTTGTTTCACATCCAGTCCTCTTCCATTAAGTGCCAAATACTTGCTAAAAGTTGGTCGAACCCGTAACAGCTTGGGGGCTGGAATTGGCTTGTTTGCATGTGCTGGAAGAGAGAAAAAAGCCTCTTTCAGTGTCTTCCCAGGCTGTGGAAAGACCCCTAGTACAGCAACCCAATTGCTTTTTATCTGCAACGTCAAACAGGAATCCCTTAGGAAGAATTTAACAGACAAGCCCATATCTCAGACATCAGAGGTTTATGGAAAGGACTGTATTCACCTTCCTTCTTGGTATCAATCAAGTTGCAGCCTTTAAACAGCGCAGACAGCAGATGCATACAATGTGCAACGGACACATCACATAGTGTCTTGGCACTAAGCAAATATGAGTTTTTCCTGAGGTAGTTACTTTCTGTCTAGTTTCAGTATCTTGGGAGAGAAATCCTGCCAGCAGTCCAAGCTTTATTAGGTTAATGGCAGTGTTACGTTTGCGGTTGGACTCAATGATCTTACAGATTTTTTCCAACCTAAATGATTCTATGATTTAATCTTGGGGATCTGTTCTGAATACAAGTGCCAGTGGCAGTTTCGGTTGTGGTTGTGGCACTGTGGTGTGGTACTTACTTGCAACCTCCAGCCTGGCATGGCACGTGGCCACACCTGCTCCGTTGACAGCAGATACGGTGTACCAACCAGCATCTTTCTTGTTTGCATTATGAATCAGGAGACAAATCCTTCCAGTATTGTCATGTAACAAGCTGAAAAATGAAGGCGTTTATGTGTAAGTGCTTGGAGGAGGAAGGAGTGAAGACATTGAAATCAGAGAGCCAGTTTACATGCTGAGGAGCTGAGAAAGCCCTGGAACAATTCTTGCAGGGCACTGCAAACTATTTAGACATAAACACTGCATTTGTGTTACGAGCCACCAGCGATTCACATCGTGGTACCATTCAGGTGGCATCAAGGCCCTTCTGTAGCCCCACAGCCTCAGAGCATGGTGAATGTGTTGGATGTTTCAGTCCTAAAACCATGCTTCTCCGTGGGCCTTGTAACTGCTGATAGAACTCACAGTGGCATCTGGTCACAGTTTTCTCTCTGTGCCCTCAAAACAAAGCTCTGAGCATCGTGCCTGTCCAGCACATGGGCCTGTTCCCCATGTGAACGAGGGGCAGATCAAGCTTTCCAGCTTGCTGCTTTTAGAAACCAGCCGATTCAAATTTGACTTAACAAATACTGGTTATTGTTTTCTAACATACCAATGGCCAACTCATCAGTAGGATACCTTATTCGGTCTGTATTATATTGTACCATTTCGTTGTTTCTTTTCCAGTAAATCCGGGGTGTTGGGATAGCAGAGATCTGGCATTCGAGTCTGGCTGTATCTCCTTCAAAAACCTTTTTGCTTTGTGGCTTGAAGATGAAAGTTGGAGGTGTGTGATGTTCTTTTGCTAAATTAAAGAGGAAAGATAAGAAGGGGTTACTGTAAGTATTGAACGCTAGTATCAGGCTTGGTTTTTAAGATTTCAGAATGCTAAATTCAGGAGAGCACATGTTTCTTACTGCAACTCCTTAGCCTACAGGCAATTCCCATGAGCGTAAGGGTGTAGTAGACACAATCCACTTTAGGAGAAGAGTCAATCAACATACATTATCAATTCTGGGAGATTAATAACTCCCAAGCTCTGGACATCCCACTACATCTAAATATCCTGCTAGAAGTGCTTTGAAGAAATATGGCATCCCAGATGTATGTATTTATATAGTCTTGGAAGAGGTAAGGTGTTTGCCATAGTTTGAGCCTGAATATCTGGAGATCTGCCTCTGCTTTTTAATTGTTTTATGTCCCAAACACACAGAGGAAGGCATTAGATTACTGAGATTTTCCATGCGTGGCCAGGTAATCAATGCACTCAGTCTTACCAATTACTTCCACTTTTACTGCAAAAGATGCTTCTCCTGCACGGTTGACAGCCACACATTCGTATGTCCCTGCATCAGATGACTTGACTGCTTCAAAAATAAATGAGTGGAATCCCTTTTCTGACACTATCATTTTATGGAACTGATCTTGATGAACCATCCTTCCATTCTGATACCACATCACGTCTGGAGTTGGCAGCCCACTAACCTGTGAAGGAGAGGAAAGCAGTGAAGAGTTAAACAGTTTTAAGATAATAAAAGCCCTTCAATGCTATAGGGAGTTTGATGCCCGTAGATGATCAAATCATGATCCTACTGCAAAATTTTACAGTCTTGACTAGTTTTGAATATTAATGTGGTGCTGCACAGAGAGGAAGGCTCATGAGGTGCCATGGAGAGATGAGCTTTAGCTACAAGACGGTGGATGCTGTCCTGCAAACCCCTGTTTTTCCCATCCTGTGAGGTAGTTTGGATTAGGCCAAAGATACTCATTGTGGGTTCATGGGGGGGCGGAACTCAGCCTTTTAATACCACAGTTAGCACTGTCAGCAGTGCTGACATCTGTACTATTTTGATAATGTATGTAAATAAACAGTGGACACGCTCCAGGTTGTCCATGACGTTCAGAAGTCAAGCAATTTGCACCAAAATGGCTAAAAGTCATGCCAAGGTCTGGCAAGAGTTTACTTAAGAAAAATGGATTGGAATTGATTAGGAAAACCCAAGCCAAACCACCATCAGCAAACTGCCTTTGCAGTAAAGTTGCATGTGCGGAAGACCTAGGTTCTTTCTTACCCTAGGGTTGGTACAATTGCCATGCAGCTTCAGGCCATTCTGGCGTTTTGTTCATTTGTTAATTACAAACATTTCCTTGCCAGACTGTCTGCTCCAGCAAGGGCACAGTTACCTCAGAGAAGACTCATTAAAGCCAGGCTAGTCCTAAACAAGCCTTGCTGGACATGTGTCCAGCATGTGTCCACTGAAGTCAGCGGAGTCCCAGTGCAAAGCACAAAGTCCCTAAATGCCTTCTTTCAGCAGGGCCTTAATATTCATTCTTCCCAATGAGGTCTAGAAGGTCTTCTGTGGTGGTCCGTATTTACCGCTATTTGGCTTTAACCATATTCTTATGCAGCTAATTCCACTTATATTTTCCAAGGGAAAATGCTGAAACATTTACCCATCTCCTATTTCTTGTTTACATTGCCTGGAGAGCCCCTGCATCATCTGCCGTTAGTGCTCTGCCTTATTAAAGTGCAAAGACACTGCGGCTCAGAGACCTCTCCTCATGCCACACACCCCACAGAGCTAATGGGACTGAAAGCGAAAGGCTGGTATTACTTTGAAGTCGAGCCTGCAGAATCGCCCCTCCTCAATAATTATGTCTTCAGGCACTTGTGTAAAACGTGGCTGAAAAAACTTTTCCTGGATTGAGTCATGTCCACGTTCATCTCCTCTTGAGGACGGTCTGCTCCTAAAAAGTGGACAGAGACAGTTAACTGTGTAAAAGTTACCATAGCACAAATGACATTGAAGCACCAATTGCAGCTGGAATCCTTCAACACGTTTAGGAATCCAACACTACAGTTCTGGTTTGTTTTTCAGCTGTAAGGCATGAGTTTTGATCGACCACTTATCTTGCTCAAGTTGTTCAATTCAACACAGAAGCATAACATATGAAACCTTCACCTTTGGCCTAATATACAAAAGAATTTACAAGAGCAATGTAGGCTGTGTTTCATCATGCTATGTGTTATCATTTACATTCTCAGCCCTTGCTTTGACTAGAGATATATCTTCTAGAATACGAAGCATATTTGCCCCAGGTACGTGGAGTCTTTAAACCTTTAGTGTTATGCTTAGAATTGACTGGATTAAGATCATAGGCATCATCAACCATCCACAAGTGGTAGCATTTTAGTTGAACGGGAGTGAATGAATTTAATAATTACTACTTTAGAAAAAGTGGTAAGTAGTGAAGTAAAACTAACGTTGTCTAGAAACATTTGAAATAAGATCTTGAAGAGTAGCGCAGCACAAATTTATGCATTACCTTACATGTGTTGTAGGAACCTGCAGTCTGACGTTTTCCGCATTCTGGTGCTTGGAAAGAGGATAAGGAGAGGTGAGTTAACTTAGACAGAAAGTTTTATCTATAAACTGAACGAGAAGCCATTTTAAGTTGGTATACTGCTGCTTAAAAGCAAACTGAATACTTCAGCATTGGGACAAGAGGTAAAGAAACTTGCATCAGCAGCTAATACACTCCCTTTTCACCCTAGGCTTTGCCATGACAGTAACAAGTACTATTAATAGAATGGGACAACTTCTCATCACTCTGCACAGGTGGTAGGTGCAGCAGTTTTGTTTGGCACACAAGGGTTTTGGCCAGCCAATAACCTTTGTTAGAGGGGAGCAGTACTACTGGCAGTATCTAAAATGAGCGCTAAGTACGGAGTGTCCTTCCCTATAGCAGGAATAGAAGTGGAATAGCTGGCAGGAACACTGTATTGTGCCCACTTAAATATGGTACCAATAGCAATGAACACATGCTGAGCTGGAAAATATTTTTCTTTCTAGATCACAGCACCAACTCAGCTTGCTGACAACTCCACAATCACATGAGTAAATCTGCTAAAGGTACCCAGGATTGATTCCTGCTAGGAACTTGGATGTTTGGAAAATACAAGCAGAGTTTATTACCAGTGACTCATTTTAGCAATGGAGTCAGATAGCGGAAATACTGCATGGAAATTTCTGGGGTGTTTGCATTGAGCCATCACCATGCTTGGTTCTGTGCTCTGTAGCCCAGTCCTGTGGAACGTTTAAGCCTGGGTTTAAACTTCAAGCACAGAAGCAGTCTTCAGTTCAGGGGGAGCATCGCATGAATAAGCGTTTTGCTGGACTGAGCTCAATGCTGAGTCCAAAGGCAATTGCTTGTATCTGCTCATTTACACAAGTTCTGTACAATTGTTACTTGTCTTGTGAAATGATGCTGTAGTGATGAAGTTGCTGATGATAATTCTAATGCTCTATTATACGGACTGACCGTGTAGTTAAGTTCTTGAGGAATCAGGAGGCTGAATGAATCAGTGACTACAATATTTAAAAATAAGACTGAACGATGGGAATAAGATCTTCCAAACGTAAGCCAATCTCCCCTTCCAATCCTCCTTTTTATGCAGCATTTCACACACCCTGAAAAGTTGTCAGTCATCGTGTTTTGACTGAATGTTTCCTTGTTCTCTGCAAAAGATGAGGTTTCCCTTGCTCTCTGAAATCCATAATGTTCCCTTCTCGCCTGCTGTTGTCGGGTGATTGTTGGGTAGAAATAGCTCAAATTCTGTGTTCCTCCCTTGCTGTGATCTTAAGTGTCTCTTTCATTGAAGAGTTTTGCTAACTGCACTTTGGAAGGTATATGCCAGCCTGCTGCCTCTCTGCGTGTGTGCAGCAGGAGGGATGTTTTCTTTGGCTGCACAGGTCCCCAGTGCCATATCACAGACATTTCCACTACCTTTGATCACAGAAGTGCCAAAGAGAGCTTTTAGCTGGCCTGAATAACCAATGAATGATGCAAGTCTCCAACTAAAATGCTTTTGAAAATGCCAGTAGTAACAGATTCTTGTCTATCAGCAGGTGGGCTGCTAAAATAACTGCTTTGCCTTCTCTTAATGACTGCAGGGACCTGGAAGGGCTAAAACCCAACCGATCCCACCCCAAGGCCCTGACCTCTTGTGGTCAATGTCACTTATTCCAAACAGTGACAGGTGTAAATCTTGCTGTCCTGGCCAAGTCTGAACTCTGGCTGTTAGAGAGTGGGTACCTGTATCCCTTGCTGTGCTGCTCCCTGCCTGTCACAGGCAGGGTGTAATATGCTGTGCAGCAGCTGTTGTAATTCCTCCCTGGAGAGGTCATTCCTACAGATCAGGCCCAGCAAGGGGATGGTGCTTAAATTCCCCCTCTCTGCCATCCCCCCAAAAAAACCCCAAATCCCTACTCTGCAGAGCTCTGCCAGTGAGAGCTGTCCCCTTCCCTTCCCTCTCCTGCACTGGTACCAAGAACACCTCAACTCTCCGCCCTATTCAGGTACAAGCAGGTCACAGCACAATCACCAGGAAAACATTGTTCTAGAGACAGGTCCCCATTTACCTGCGTGTTCTGCATGTTGTCTTCGCTTGGTGCTTCCAACACAGATGCAGCATTTACTGGTCCGAGCAGCCTGCGAGCCATTCTTTCTTCATAAGTTAATCGCTTAAAGCAGAGCGGAGAGGAATTCTAGTCAGAAGTCCATTTACTATTTCAGATCAGCTTGTAAGAGCACATTAACATGCTACAAATTCAGGCTGTTGTCAGTGAAAGCAGCGGCTGAATAGAAACACCACGTCTGTTCCAGAGGGCTTGCAGTCCGTGATGCCTACTGAAGTCAGCCTCAATATATACAGTGCTGAAATGCATAAAAGATTAAACTGCCTGTTCATCAAAGCCTCTCTAATGCCATCTGTGGCCTTCCACTCCTCCTCTTTCTCCACTGGGATTATTTATGGGTAGCTGATGGCATTATCTCAGAAGCCAGACTAAGTCCCAGGGTACCTTTCCGTTAGCACTGGGAAAACTTCCCAAGTCATTCAGCTGTGGATTTACTTCAGGAGCTGGAGGCATGATGGGTGCTAGCATCCCCTACTCCCAAAAAAGCAAGAGCCACACCAGAAGCAGATACAGCCAGAGGAGCACCAGAACCCCTGAAAGCACAAGGGAAACTTATGCCAGCGCAACAGCCACCTTATGAAATGTTGTGTGCTGTCCTGAGAGAAGGCAAGAATGCGTTTGAGCCATGTAACAGTAAGTTCCTACAATATGGATGCAGCACACAGGGATGAATATGAGCAGAGCTAAATTCAAGTTCTGTCAATTGGGTTACTTCAGAAGAGATTGAGTATGTTAGTCCCCTGAGCACCAGAACACCTGACACTTCGCTTCCAACAAAGTTTACTTTGGGTTTGGATTTTGTGAAGTGAGGACAAGCTCTGACTGAATTTCTACCATGTGCAGGGCATGTATGTGGCTACTTCTGGGTAGATAAGGGTTGGGGGAAGCTTGTGGGACTTTTCTTTAGAAGAGAGTGAGGGAGACCTTTTGCAAAACCTGCATAATAACCATGCT
>VYZW01009081.1:0-35150 GCA_013401315.1 Balaeniceps rex | reverse complement strand
TGTATCAAGTGTGGCTGAGATTGGCCAGTTGGTTCAGACATTGTTGGAGGACGAAGGGGAGGAGGACACAGAGTGGCAATTGCATAAGCCTTATTTTTAGCCTGGCTTCCTATGGAAAGAAAAGCTGGCTTGCAAAGGGAAGCTTTCTTACAGCAGATAGAACATTCCTGTTAGGGACACATTAAGTCAGATTTGACCTAATATTTTTTTTTCCTCCTTCAATATTTAAAATTATATATACGACACAAACCTGTTCCCACTGATGGTAATGGAAAAAAATCCTTTCTACTTCAGGGGAAAGAAGATGGAAACTATAAATACTGGGCTTTTACCAGTCTGCCTCCAGCCAGCAGAAAGATTCCCACCTGAGAGACCTGCTCGCTCTAGCTTGCTGTAATGTGCTTCCCTACTGGTAAGCAAATTTTTCTCCCAGATGTGGATTTCTTGGTAAAGGGGATTGCACTTTGTCCCCCTGCAGAATAAATAAGTAGGTACTGAGACTAAGAGACCTTCTTATAGAAGACAGACTTTATGATAAAAGCTCATGTAATTTCTTTGATTTGTTCTTGTTCATATAAAAAGAAATCAAAGAGTTTTACCACATGTAGTGATGGTCTCTAGAATGAGCTTTCAAATGTTGGTACTTCTCCAAGTTTCTAATGATATGGGGTGGTTTATTAACCCCAGCATTGAAAGCCAGGGTAAAACTGTGTCTGGAGAACTGAGGGGTTCTCCCTGGGTTTCTAGTTGTCTGTGGATGTGATATTCAGCAGGATCCCCAGCAGCGAGTTCAAGTTTGTGCCATGGCTCTAAACATGTACCTTTCTCTTGTGTGTATGTACCTTACTCCTGACCCTAGCCTTATTAATTAGATTGCACAAATTCAAAACCAGCTTGAATGGTGGGTGCTGGCCAAGAAGGTAGGATAAGAGGGAAAGGCAATAGCAGCTCAAAATCATCTTGCTGCATCAGATGGCTTTCAGAAGTAAATGCATCCCTTACTGAAGTCACAGGAGGTGCAGACATTCAGTTGCCACAGTAGATGCCTACAGACAGACTTACAGCAGCTATCTCTCTTGCCACACATTCAGGCCACCTTTCATCATGCACTAACCATGTGCTGCTCCTCTACTGGGAAGGGTCTTCTCAGGGCTGAGCTGAACCTGGCCCACCAGTACAGCTATTTGCATTCTAATAGCAAAAATAACGGTGAAGAGGGTGTTGGGAAACAAAGAAGCTGGATGTAAATCTTTGAGAACCACACCTTTTACACCATCCCTGAGCCATGATTAAAAATGGAGTCGCTGTTGGAAGAGATGGTTTTTTACATTTCTAATAGAAAAATTCAGCCACCTCACACTGAAAGAATATTCTGGTCATAAATGGCTCAAAGAACTCTTGCTGGGATCTGTTGAGGTTTTGAGTGAAGGTGTTTGAGCAGTGTTGCTCCTGCATTTCCTTCTGCTTTCAGCTCACTTTGGAGGCTCCAGCCTCTGGGGCACTAGAAGTAGTCTCTGCATCCCTGCTTGCACTACCGAGAGTCAGAGCAAACTGGTTCTTTAATCAGCAGATTTCCCTTACCTGGTTGCCATTCTGGAGAAGGTTGTCTTTGCATCGGAGTTTCTTTTCCAAGTCCTGAATGAGGGCCTCTTTTGTTCCTCGAATTTCTTGGTCTGATGTCTTCTGCATAGAGTTGATGCTAGCTTGTTTGTTATACATTTGTTGTGAGTAACTACTCATGCAGGAAGAGAAAACAAAGTTATTCCTGTAGGCCCGCTTGACTGTTTGCTACAGCTTCATAGAATACTCACAAAAATGTGAACCTGCTACCTAGAGACTGTGGTTCAAATGAACCCGTGGAACATTTGGGAGATAGATAGGCTAGGTGGCGTAATCGAGTATCAAAAACTTAAGGGGAAGGATTGTGGTCTAGCCAAGTCATTGAGTGTCCTCCCACAACACTCACAGCAGTTTGCTGTGGGTCACTGTTCAGCATCCCTACATCCTGCAGTGTCCCCTGCCCCGACTTGGGTGCATGCAGTAAGGCTAGCAGTGTTTTGAGGGAGCCACTAACTCCGCTGAGCAATGTGAGTCTGTCCAGGAGCAAGTTCTCCCCCCAAAACTGCATTTCTCTACAATTTCAATTGTTAAAAAGGCCCTGGGTGCTGCAAATCCACAGCAAGGTCACAAACTAGTTGATTAGCTATGAAAAAAAAAAAGCTTATTAGTTGTCCTCCTCTTCTTGGCCCCAGAAAGTTATTTCATATAGCATTTCTGTCTAGATGTTCAATAGTCAAGCTTACCCCAAGCTAGGCTGGGTCTTTAAGAGACCTTGCTGCAACCCCCCACATAGCCTGATCCTGTAGTCCATAGTCAAGAGACACAATCAAGTCTTGGAGTTAGATAGTAGACTTGATTCTGAAAGGTGCTAGGAAAGGAGGAGCATCCCTCAAAACGGGTTGCAAAAGTCTCCTAGAGGTCACAGCACTCTGTGCTGACAGGATCTAACCCGGTTCGTTACACGCAGCAGGGCCTCGTATGCTGCAGTTGTGTTCAGCAATTATTTCTATACAAAATCCTCTTCCTCCTGTCACTTGGGAATTTGTTCTGCTGATTGGAATAGGGTAGAAGTGTTATAATTCTGGTACGTATTCCCAGCACTGCCTGGACTTAATAACTTGCCCAAGATATAACTTAAAAACTTTAATAATTTGCCCAACAGATTAATATATTTCATGTCCTCCTTTGCCCATGTGTAGGATGATTAGGAAAATAATTCCTCAACTCACAGGATCTTGCATTTAAGAGCAGCTTATATGAAAAGCATAGTGAGGCACCAAAGCCCTTTGCTATGAAAACAAACAAGCCCACACTACATACACAAAACCCAGCGGTTACTCCAAATGCGTACCTCACCCCCCCACACTCCTGCGGTACTTTTAAGAAACACTCCTGAGTGCCCCAGCTAGCCCGCTCCGCCTTACCTTTCTGCTTCCCACAGTGCTGCGATTCAAAAAAAACCAACCCCAGAAACATTCAGATTTCCTGAATACAAACTGACACTAAACCTGAATTTATACCCAAGCCAGCATCACCTTGCCCTATCACCTGCCCCTATCAGCTTTCTATATCCTCGGTTGAGTGTTGCGTATTCTACACTGACTTTCCCCAGGACCTCCAGCTAATATTGGCAGGAATACAAGTTGGTGAGAAGGCAAGACCCAGCTCCCTTTGAGATCTCACTGACCTTGGGAGATATTTGGATTGCAGCCCAAAGGCAAAATGATATAATACATATTCAGGAAAGAATTTGGTCTTTGGTCTGAAGGGGTAAAATTTTCAAGTGGCTGCCTTTCTGTTAGCACGTATGATTAATGAAAACGGTATTGTAGGTGAGTGTAGAGTCCCATCATGATGTGGAACCTGAAAATACTGCTGAGACTTACTAGGAATCTTAAAGTTGTTTATATGTGGGAAACTCTACTGCCTTCCTCCCTGCCCCCCATTCATAAGCCATGTTTGTTGAGAGAAATTCGTTTGAGATGGGTGTCCATCTTCTGTTCTGGATACCCTTAAACAAGAGATTTCCATCAAATCAAACTAAACTGTTCAACCTACCCCAGAAAACCTGCACAGCAGCCTGTGACATGACTTTCCGTGCAGTTTAATTCCTGGTGGATACCCATCTCTCCCACGCAGACACCAAGGGCAAGTGCTCAGCCTCCTAACCCGATTCATGCAGAGTCCTGCCTCGAACATCAGAAGTCAATGGGAGTTGTACCATTGGCTTCGGCCGAGCTGGCGTTTCACCGGACGGTTGGATTTGGGATGGTCAGTGCACGGGAGAGGAGAGGCCAGAGGAAAGCAAGGGGAGGTTAGAAGCCTGTATATACTTACTGAGGTTCCATAGGAGAAGGAGTTTGGCTGTTATAGTCGGGCTGCGAGGGTAGCACTGAGCACAGGAATGCTGCGGGGGGTTGGTTAGGCATGGATATAAGCCGTTGCCCAGATGATGAGCTAGCAGGAGACTGCGCAGATGCGGGTGTGACGGGATATGTGGATTCCTTAGGGGCACTACAGGAAGGCGAGGAGAGCGTGATTGAAGAGCTCAGCGATGACGAGGAGGAGAATTTCTGCCCACTTGGGTTACGAGGCTGTATTAGGATGGAGGACTGTTTGATTGGTCTGCTTGACTCGGTAGAGGCTGCGGGTCCCGGAGGCTGCTGTTGCCCTTGACACGCGTTCTTAGACTGGATAAAGTGTTTTGGACGTTCGTAGTTAAACATGGTTGGTTGACACATAGAGGAAACGGATGGGAAGTTAGGGACACTCATAGGAGAGGTTTCACGGCTGTCCTGGGTTTTTGTTGGTGATAATTGGCTTTGGATAGGTGACTGGTAAAAACTAGGTGGTAGGCCACGAAAGCTTTCTTGGCTGGGCTCCTGAATAGAATGGAACCCTTGCCTTGCAGAATAGAGGCTTTCTTGGTGTGGATTTTCCCTTAAGGAAGACAATACAGATAAAATGAATTGTACATCACCATTCGAATCACAAAAATACTGTGGCGTGAGCAGTCGTTAGCAATCCAAAGAGTATGAAGTTCAGGTAACTGACAATTAAAGCTTAGGCTTAAAGAGATTTAGGATTGATTAGAACTATTCCAGAACTGTATGAACATTTTGGATTACAGTAACAAGTCACGCAGGTGACTCTCGCAAGTCACTATCTGACTCAGGTGCAGTGCTCACCACAGCTATCTTATCTGTAAGAGCCCAGTAAATTCTAAAAGAAATAGCAATTGGTTTATTGAGATGACCCACCACCTGCCTAGGTCTACAGATAACCATAGATACTACTGCTAAGCAAGGTAATTTGCCACATATCATCTTAACTAAAGAACTCTGGATCCTGCCGTTTTGTGCCCTGTCAAAATACTAAATGTACTCAGAGAATTGGCTATTTGTGCTGAGAAATTCCTTACGCCATAGGGAAGCATGAAACAGGTTCCACTTTCTTTTAAGCCTAAAATTAAACCTTTAAAACCAAGTATCCTGATTTCTTCTCTAATGGTTTTTGAATTCAGAGCTTTTTCTATCCAACTGAGATCTGGGATTGGAATGCCAAAGACTCTGCTTCTCCGTTGGAAGTGATTTCCTGAGATTTGCTCTTAGGGCTCATAACTGCCTGAATGACATAGCTGCAGGATAAAGTAGGGCAAGCCCAGCTGCTCAGAGGTCCTGCATTTATTTTGCAGGTTCTTGATACCTAAACATGGGCTTTCCATCAACTTACAAAAGAGGAAAGTTTAATTAGAGCAAACTGAGCAAGTTTGTTAAAACCGACAAACAACTTCAGCTCCAGGATAAATAAATAACCCCCCGAAATAAACGTAAAGCTACTAATAAAAAAGGAGAATATAAATCCACAGTTACATGTGCTGGAAAAAATTGTAATCTTGCCCCACTGAGATCAGCTGTTTCGCTGCTATATATACACAGTATATTGTATTCCTCTCATCGGAGAGCCCAAAGAAGGGCTCCACGAGGTCATAAATTCCCGTGGGGGAAGATCAGCAGAAGACATCGCTGTCGTTTTAAAGATTCAAAGCTTTCATTTCCTAAAGGTAATTATCAATATTAGTTGTAAATTAACTGTAGGTAAATAGAGGTTTTCTAGTAAAAATTCCCTAACTTTCCCCTTGTCATGCTCTTGGAATTTGAAGCTGGCTCAAATTTTTGGAGCACGTCCACACTATGTCCTCATTCACCGGCTCAGAAAACTCATTGAATCTTGTTTTCATACCATTTTTATATCGCTGCCTGTCTACAGATTCATTCATTTTACCTACAGGCTATGTACAGAAACCAGCAGTTACTTTGTTTTCTGCAATACTGCACTTAAACAAGATACTCCGCACAGATTCACTTGTCGCAGCAATGGATGTGGAATGGAATGTTTTCCTCAAATCATTCCACCTTGATTTGGGTGAAAAAATAAATCCAAAGAGACTTTTGACCTTACAAGACAACAACAGTAAGTAATAATAGAGACACTTTGCTTTTTAAAAAAAACCCATTTTTTGTTTCTTTTGTTGCCTCCCACGTTACCTTTGACACCACCGCACCTTAAAGGTACATTTTCCTCTCGGCGTTACCCAGCACATTGCAATTTCTCACGCTAGCTTCCTAGCCAGCTTCGAAGTGAAAAGTGACGTGGAAAAAAAAAAAACAACCCAAAACCCAAAACACCCAAACACAGCACCTTACCTACAGCCCAGAAGTTGTCACCTGGGCTTTAAGCAGTATTTTGGGAAGGGACCGTCATTCGCTGACCCGGACTGTCATAGCAGCCCTCTGCTATAAGACCAGAGGCTTTAATGTGCTGCCAGCCGGTGACACCGCGGGACCTGCCTGTCCCCTGCCCGCACCGCTGTCAGAATAAGAGTCTCCCCCGGCCCCGGCCCCGCGGGGACGATGCGTTTAAGGGCCGGAGCCCGGGTTTTGGGCAGGTGCCCGCGGGCAGCAAATCACCCGCGTGGGCACCGGCAGGACCTGCCTGCGCGGCTGCCCGTCCCGCCGGGCCGGCCCTTGGGAGGAGCTGACCCCGCCGGCACCCGGGCCCGGGGGCTCTGCTCCCGGGGCTCCGAGTTTCCCCAAGCCGCTGCTCCGGCCGGGTCCGTCCCGGCCCCGGCCAGGCCGCGGGACGGAGCGGCGGGCAGGGAGCTGCCGGCTCCGGCTCTCCCCACCCCGGCACGGAGCGGCTGAGGCTCAGCGCTCGCCGCTCCTGCTCCCCGGTGCGTCCCTGCCTTCAGCAGGAGAAGGGGAAGCACTGAAGAAGCCCACTGCTATGGACCAGAAAAGCAGGTTTTTTTTTTTGCCCATAACAGCCGTCAGGGAGCAGCGAGGAAGGACTGCTGCAATATGCTTAAACATCTCTAAATCCCACATCGTTATCTCAGTGGAATTCCTTTTTTTAATTCATTTACTAATTGGCTGTAGCTAATTGCCTCTGTAGCCATAACACTCTGTTACTGCTTTTGAGGCTGTGTACTTAAAGGCAACAGGTATTTGAAAGCCAGACGTAAATGTTGGATAAATAACCAGCCAGCAGCACGCCCGACCGAGCCCTCCTTCGGTACCGGGCCCTCATCCCCTGCTGCGACCCGCACCTTCCCTCTAAATCTAGATCAAGAGCAGTGGCACTGCTCATAGATGTGTCTGAAGAGTCAGAAACTGAATAACACGAAATACACTTGATGGTAAAATATTATTTGATGATATTTTGCAGTTTGCGTGTATTATTACAGAAATTTGGATTAAAAGATGTTTGCACCAGAACAGCAACAGATCCTGCTGGCAGATTAGGTGATATGTATCCCTTTAATCAAAGGCTTCAATGCTTAAGTATTATAATTATAATACTTAATTAAGTAGTTAAATTAAATCTTATTAAATTAAGATACTTAATATATAATTAAGTATCTTAATTATACTTTGGCAACTCTTGCCTAATGTACATGCTGTTGTTTAAAAAACCCCAATCCTGTAAGTATCACAGCTCGGGCTGCGTCTGCTCTTCCAGTTGCCTCTTCTCTCCCTTCACTGTACCGGGGAGTCTTTCAGCACAGCGATCTTCAAGAGTTAATCCACATTTAGTGTTTGTATTTAAACATCAGCCCAGCGTTTGTGAGCTAAATCTACATAGCAGGTGTTAATTGAGTGCTGATTTATTTAAATTCCTCGTGATGAAAGTGATTAAGGGAGGAATTTGTGTCCATGGTTGTTGGAGAGGTTATGTGCTTTTTAAATTTAAAAAAAAAAAATTACATTCTGTAGTTTGCACAGAGAGAGTTGAGTACTTAAAAAAAGGTAACTGTAGCATGATCACTTGCCCTGTAGGAAGCTGTGAGCATGTTAAAGGTCAGACTCTGTGCTCCCACAGGCTCCCTGGCTTACCATCGCCTTCAATGAGGGTGCAGTATGCTTGTTTCAGAGCTGAAGTTGGCTGCAAGGCACCAATTTAAGGATGGCTTTATGCACTTAAAAGGCTGGACGCAACTAGGACGGCTCGTGTGAAAGAGGAGGAACGGAAAAATGTGAGATCCAGAAGGTAGGAAAAAAATAAATCTCATAGCCTGTGCTAGGGTAACTTAATAGTACTCTGACCGCACTGCAAGGTGTTAGAGACGAGCTTTTCTGTACTGCTTCAGTTTACTTTCTATGAATGGTGACATGTTGTGTCTGATCGGGTTCTCCTCGTTGCTTGAGTCGTCTAGCAACAAATGGCTAGAAAAAAGTTAAGAATCTTTTGCTTATTTATTAAGGAATCTTAAAAGCTACCTAAAGACTTGGCAGTATATTTAGTGCCTGAAGCCTCTTCTTTTGCTTGGATTAAGTTCCTTTAATAATGTTAATAATCAGTATAGATTTTATTCTGCTTCTTTAAGGCTGTTGAGAAGGACACTGTAAGCTGCAGGTATAAAGGGCTCAGAAAGGAGTTGCTGGTAGTGGCAGTCTTCTAGAATTGCATTTTCTAGCTTTTGTAGAGTGGCTGTTGCTAAGCAATAATTTGGAGAAGTATGAGTGCAAGGGCTTCATTCATTTTATAGTTATTCCCAGTAATAGCTTTGTTCTGTCATCACTGTCTTTGTCGGTATTTCTTTTTGTCTTTGGTAATACAGTTGTAACCACACACGCTACATGGGAGAGTTATATGGCTAAATCTGTCTAACAAGACAGTTATTGTACAGCTAGTCGTTAGAGATGATTGCTTAGCTTGAGGTAACAGCAACATTTACAATGTTGAGTCCCATTCATAATGATGTTTCAAAGCACGTGGCAATAAGACTGTGGGCTTTAAAGATATTTAAATGCTCACAGATGGGTATATCTCAAAATTTTAATAGTTTTCTCTCTGTACCTTGAGATATGTAAATGCCTTCCAAAATCTGGTTCAGCATTGCTGTCAATCAAAAGCACTCTGCAGCTCTATACACTAGTTAATGTTTTATATAACCCAAATTTTTAAAAGCTATTACATAGCTGATTTTGGTGGTGCATTATATCCCTCCATGCAGCACATGAAGTGTGGCATTTCAAACTAACCAGAACTTTAAAAATAAAAACTCAACCACAGCTCACTGGTACTGCTGCAAGCGATAAACTTTACAAATGGTCATCCTAAGCAGCAAGTATCATCTAAAAGAGCTTCCCCACAGGTCGCTTGTTAGAAATGCCAAAATACAGGCTTCCTGCTGCCTTTGAGAAATCTGGAGAGAGGTTGGAAGACTAGTCCTGTTCTAAAAGGACAGCTAGCAAATGTCTCCTACTGCCCCCGTTCCTTCCAAGAGGTAACTATGCCAGAGGTTTTATAAGAGGCTTTCATTTTTCCTCAGAAGACAATTAACAGTCTGCCCTTGTTTAAAACAATCATCAGGTAAAGATTACAAGCAATGCAATGTTGGTCTGTGTTAGATGCTCCCAAGCAAACTCAGCCTTATCTCTAGGTGTTCGGACCTGGGGTAGTTAAGCATGACTTGAATACAGTGCTGCATTCTCGTGCTTGGTTTGTGAAGTTTGGAGATGACAACAGCCCATGCACAGCTTCATCGCAGGCTGCAGGCAAGCCCTCCGCAGCTTTGCAGTGCTGCAGTCTCCCAAAGTGCATGCAAGTAGCTTCAGCCAGGGTTTTGATTCTGCAGTGGGGTCTGCTTAGGGTCCCAGCTGATGTCCCTGGAGCAAGCCTGGATTTCATGGAGGGGCTTGGAGCTAAACTGAGAGCCTCCCCTTAGCAATCTGCACATTGTTGAAGGAAACCCATCTTAACTCAGTGATTTAGTAAAAAAATTCCTGCACATGGAGAAATCTATACTGAAATATGATCTCTCCTGTAGTGAATTTGGAGGAGGACGTTCAGAACTGTTAAAATAACCAGTTTCGTTAAAGTGGCTGAGTACATCCAAAAATATTCTATAATGCAGAGAATGCTTTCTGTCACGGACAGCCATTTACGCACGATGTAACAGTATCGCTGCAATGCAAGGCTGGCATTCAGCTGAGAGAGGAGGCACACGTCTGCCTCATAGCTCTCCCCTTCACAAACAGGACTGAGGGAACTCCTCTGTAGTGCTGAGCTTGGACCTTTTAGCTGTCACCAGTTGAGGTCTTCGTTATTCCTATAAACACCCGAGAAACACTACAAAAGTCTGGGATGGAATTGCTAAGATGTGTGTTCTAACTTGTTTTGTTCCTCTGGAACAATTAAACAGAATAACTAATAATGCAATAAGTACAAAGCTACTTGAGAGCTGCATTTGGGGCAGAAATTGGATCAAGTCTTGTTTTAAGAGGGAACACTTTATTCTTAGGGGAAAATCTCCACCTCCTGGGCAAAGAGTGTCCCTGCCATGGCGTGGGACGGTTTTCATTCTATCCAGTGGGTCACCGGTTCAGTACTTTTCCTCCACGGAGTGCTTTGCAGGTACGATCTGCACCACACTTACAGGATCTCGAGTTCTATTGCTGTCTTACAGAACGGGAAACTGAAACATGAGGTGATGCCACTTGGCCAAGGTTACAGAGGAAGGTGGTGGCAACAGAATAGTACCTTGAAATTTCCCAGGTACTATGAACTTTGCTTCATGCCCTGCTGTGGAGCCAAAGGTTTTCTAGAGGCTAATTATTTGAGGTGATGCTTTTAAAGCTACTTACAGATAGGCACTTCTGCAAATGCCATTAGGCGCTTACCTGAGCCTTTAGACAGTTACATACTTTGTCAAATCGAGCCTGCCGTTACACGTTCCCATTGTCATTTAAGCAAACAGCTCAGGTTACTGCATGTGCACGTTTCCCTGTTAGGGTACGGGGCACGGGAGCTTTGCAGTTGTATTACCAGGGTCTCTAGAAAGTTCACCCCCTAAGTATTGTATAAAACTAACCCATGGATGTGATTTTTCTCTTTGTCTTACCGCAGAGGTGAAGCATGAGGCAAATTCTCATAAGCTCCATGAAAATCTTCAGCTTCGCTCTTGGAGTTCGTCTGGCCAAAGTTTGTGGCTTCTGCTCGACTGCCCAGCCCTGGGGTCTCTGTGCTGTAGGATGGCAGGCCAGTCGCGTCTTGGTCCTTGGCTCCTGTTTGGCTGTTTCTAGGGAAGGTGGGTTTCTTCATGGTGACTTGCACAGCTGGCCTGTGGGCAGCACCTGCAAAGCTTTCCAGTTCTTTTGCTCCTGGAAGTAGAATTGTCCGCAAGTCAGGTAGAAAGCAGTGGTGGTTCACCAGTACAGCATGCTGCGGTAACAGGAAGGGAAACTGGTATGTCTGTGCAGGTGGATGAGAGTTCAACCTGCCTGGGGTCTGCATAGACCAAAACCTGCACAGCTGCATTAGCCAAACCTGACTTCTCACCAGGGCTGGTGAGTTTGGTTTCCATGCAAGGTGCTGTTCTGTTTGGAGATGGCTTTCAGCACAAGCCAGACAAGTCATGTGTATAAACAAGGTATAGATACAGCCAATCCAGCTAAGCTGGGATCCCTGAAGGGATGAAGCTCAGGAATGAGACTCCTCTGTGAGAGAAAACAACATCTCCACCTTGTCATCCTTGACCCAGGAGGAAGAGGGGCCAAAAGCAGAAATGCGGAACAACTTGCATCTAGCTTTGAGAAGTACCCAAGCAGACTGCATTTTTGGGGCGTTTGTCTTCTGTTGAGCCTGCAAAAGTTTTTGGGTCTGGCTTCTGCTTGGCAAATATCTGTGATGCTGCCTGATGCTGAGCAGCAGCAAATTCTCTTGCACTTAGCTGCTCAGCTTGGAGATCCATGTGCTTACCTGGGGAAACAGAGAGGCGTGCACTGGATGCTGCAGATCCAAATTCATTTTCAGCAACACATTTAAATATTCCAGAGTCTTCTGGAAAAGCTTCTGTAATAACCAGGGTGCAGACTTCCTCTGAAATGACAAATTCAGGCATGCTGTTGTACCATAAAAACCAAATGTAAACTTGTAGGAATTGGTCCTTGCAGAAGGACTGCTACTTGGTGATGGGGCTTAGCAGCAATAAAGTGCAAAAAAAGTGATGTAAAGGGCATAGGAAGTCAAGGAGTTCGGAAGGAGCAAAGGTGAAGGAAGGCTCTTTCTTCCTGTGACTCTTTAAAGAAACAAGGCACAATTTTTTTTTCTGAATTCTGTCTTCTCTTGTACAAGTTTAAACCCCAGAAAAGATCACAAGTCAGAATGGTTGATATGTTTTCCCTTAACATGTAGGATACTCTTCTTTGACTGAATGTAAAATGGACGATACCTTTTTCATTGTGTTGTGAAATAAATTGGGGCCTTTCAGGTGCTTGTGTCAAAACCATGAACTTGAAAGCTCTTAGCCGGACTCTGAATATTATCTTCCAGCTCCCCTTTGAACATTATTGTTTTATCTTGGATGAGGTGGGAAAAACTAAGTTTGGGGTAATTAATCGATAAAATGTCTAACAAAAAATGTGCAGTGTACTTACCAGGAACAGCTGATGAACAAGCTTCTGCTCAAAATAAGAAAGAAAAAAATTAAATGGTTATAATGCCAGAATGGAAGAAAGACCTTCAGCCCTCACCTCCTTTCCCACCTCGGCTGTCACCCCAGTTACAAAAGGGACCATCTCCCTTTCTGTCCATCGAGAGAAATACCGTCCGGATAGGGGAAGCTCAGGTTTGGGTGGAACCTGATGGTACAAACATCTCTCCACTGAGGTGATATAGAAAGAGCTCCACTGACTTTGGAATTCGTTGCTGTGAATTTGGCCCACTGGAGCTACGACCTTATGCCTGGGAGTATGATAAATTGTTTAAAATGTGCTTATATTGCAATTTTTTTCCCCGAGTTCATCGGTAGTTATAATATACGGTGACAATGCCTCCATGGCTCAGTAGTAGTTTCATTAATAACTAACAGCATGGCAATCTCCTCCCATCGTGCCTGATCTGCTCGCGCGTTGCCAGAGGAAGCGCAGGCTCTGTACAGCAGTCTGTGACTTCAGGACTTTTGATACTTGTAAACTTAACTCTGCCTCTAGGAACATGTACGATCTCCTAATTTTTATAGCAGTTCTTGTTCCTGTCTTGTCACTGTCCCAATAAAATTACTGTACATCAAACAGACGTAGCAATACCTACTTTTTCGTAGTATTCGGAAATCGGCAGAGTCTATTATCTGATCATATTCTCTGTACCAGTGAACCTGTAAGGTGGGGGTAGCGCAAATGCGACATTCAAATACCACTAATTGACCCTTCGTCGCTTTTATGCTTTGTAGACCCTGGAGGAGGAAAAACTGGTGTTAAATGGCTGACATAAGTATTTCCCCATTAAAGCAATTATTACGGAATGATACACCCTTCAGTGAAGATGATCTCATGCCCATATTTTTATTTTACTTATAATGGTTGATTTAATTCTAAATGCATTTGCAGTGGGTTGTGAGTGGAGGTTTTTTCCACTTGTAGACCAGTGCTCATTAAAAGGCTTGAGCTTGCTTATGCATTTAAATAAAGATACAAATGCAGGGAAAACCTCTATTCCAGTGGATACAACATAATAAGGGAGGTTACTATGAGAGGTTTCCACTTCAGCCTCCTTTGCAGGAAATAAATGAGATTAATTTGTATAAGTGGTTCTGTCTGTCTGGATCGTTTACCAACTAAGATGTTAGTTTGATAGCATCACTAATGAAGCATGCTGGCTTTTTTGAATTGTAAATGAACCAATGTTCCAGCCTCAAAATACCTTCTGATGGAGCAAGAAAACTTAAAATCTAATGCTAGTAGTTGCAGAACAAGCAATGTCGTTCAGACAACCTGTGCTCTTTACCTTTGTAAACACAGGTGTGCTTCCGTAGGCAGACCCAGTCAGGCTCGCCGAGGGACTCTGCATCTATACAGCAAAGAAAAGTGATTTTTATAGCTTGAATTTCTCATATGCAGAAACCTGGCTGTGTTGCTGGCACTTTACTTTGAAACAGAAGAAAATGTCAGAGTGTTTTACCTGTTGTTCACGTGCCAGCCTAATAAATACCCTGTGGAGAGTCTCCATCAAAGTGCTCCAAGAGGAAAAGCCTCCCTGGACTGTGAACACGAAGTTAGTGGAAAGAGAAGCTGATAACCAGTAAGCGTTGCTGCTCTTATAGCTATAAGGCAGTTAATTGCCCACGTCTTGTAGTCTCTATGTAAAGATCAGTGTTGCTTGCCAGTAGGTGTCCCCTTCTACAGAGATCCCTGCCTGGTTTAGGTGATCCCAGCTCCAGCTCTTCTTGGCTTGTGTGGTGAATGTGGCTGAATGTAGAGAAATGAGCAGGAACTTTGGTGCTCTGTCCTGACATCCTCCTTTAAAGCTCAGCTGATGCAGAGGTTACAATAAGGTCTCCGATTAAGCAAGAAAGGCAGTTTTAAGATGATCAAATATTTGCAGTGCAACATATGTCCTTGTTCCATGGTGGAGCATTGTTGTGCACTCGCATCTGTCTCATTTAGCTTTTGAACCATGTGTCTTGCATATAAATGTGCAACTGAAGTGCTTGGGTTTGTTTTGCTGTGGCACTGGTCTTTTTTGCAATCTGCCTTTTCTCTGAAATAACTCAAGTTACCAGCTCTTTCCCTCCCAGCCTCAGTTAAGGTGTGAGTCTGTCTTAGACGGTCTGAGTTCCCCAGCTCTTGACCAAGTATGTGCTCTAAATCAACTATCTGTTCTGAAGTGAATCTTTGAAGTAGGCTGACAAATGGCTGAGCTGCAGGGCAGCCCCTCGAGCATTTCCAGCCCCGTCACCTGCTCCATCAATTCTCTTAGCAATTCTGGTTCGGAAATGTTCCAAGCCAGAAAGCCTCTTTCTAGAGCTTAGGGTCCAGATCTTGATATTCATGATGACCCTTGCCTCTTGGTCACTTGCTGAAGGTGTGCTTGAGCTAATCCTTGCAAAATATTTCTAAAATACTATAAATAATAATTCAGAAAATGTGTAACCTACTCTTTGAGGGTCAATAGATAATGGCTGAATTAAAGTGGTGTAAGTCTGGTGAACTGAACGGCTGCTAGAGACTTCACTGGCTGAGGAACCAACGGTCAGCAACACACCAGTGGCTTTCCACTTTTTCCTAGCGTGTGGGGAAAAATAAACAGGGCAGGATGGAGACAGAGACTTTAGGAGGTGGAATGTACTTGACTCAACAGTATTTGCACTTACTGTGACATTCCTCTGGCCCTCCCAGGATGCTGAGACTTGCAAGGAGGCTTAGCCTTTGGATTTACCCTATGAACCTGGAAAGAAAAACATAAATCAGTGTGTTTAGAACTATCTCCTTTTCTGTACAACATAGTGATGGCTTTTTTGTGAACTGAGTGTATGCTGGTTGGAGAGCAAGTGGTATGTGCCAGAGAAAACAGAAGCATCCTTAGTATTTGAGAGTAGGCTCAGGTCACCTCCAGAGCATGGAGGTGTTTAACCAAGGTTATTAAAATGGACCTTTGTAAAAGGTCACCAAGTCACCTGTGAAACCTGGCTCTGTGGTGGAGTTAGGGTTTTTCTGTATTTGGACAGAAGAGTCTAAAGAAAACCCTTGTTACTTTAGCTGAAGTGAAAATGGTACCTCATAAACCAGCTACCAGATCCTTCTCACATACGGACTGTAGCATACTGGATTGATGCAAAAAAGTACTTAATGGTAGCTCATTAATAACTGGTTTACAGGTTTCATCTTTGTTTCCCTTTTCCTATGGCAAGAGAGATTTTTCTTGGTGGAGTACTGCAGGCTAACGATCTCATGTTGCTATTTCCCATGCGCACCGTCGCATCAGTAAAAATGCTGGTCTCGATAAATAACTTGCAGCGGCAGCAGTGCTGTTGTCATACGCTCCATTTGTGGAGTGAACGTTAAAAGTGTGGCTCCGGACTGAGAGACCGCAGCATGTGTGAGACGTGGAGACAGTGCCTCTACATCTGCCTTGAGCTACAGCTGCGGGGAAGGAATTGAACCTGGTTTGTCAGCAAGGAGAAGTCATGGAAATAACTGAATTGACTTTCTGCTGGCTGTAGGAGCAATACATGTCCGCTGCCGATCTGTTTGGTGTGATGCAATACTCCTCAGTTGCTGACTTGCTAAAGGCTGCCCTGGGATTTGCGTTCCCCATCCATTAAGCCAGCCGTTCACCCTCTCCCACTCTTAGCACGTGCGGTGTCAAATTCAGAGCCTTATTCTAAGTTATCTGGTAGCTGATGTCGTCACATGCTGCCAAGTCCTGTGTTTGTGCCTGTATGTGTCTGTGGTCATGCAGACAGTGCCTTAAGGTATTGGCAGATGGTTACAAAGCTGTTGTTTGTTGTTGGGTGATCAGTTGCTAAGGCCACTGTAACCATCCCCTGTGAGCTCCTCCCCTGTTGAACCACTGCCTTTGTGGTGGTTTTGCTTTGTGTTTGCAGCCTGCTAAGAACCACGTGTGAGTGGTTGTGGCTTGGCAGGTAAGAAGTCTCTCCTTAAGGTTACAGTTGTTTCTTTGCACCCCGACAAACGTATGTGTTTCTTCAGGGTCTGTATCCTATGCTTGATGCTCCCGGTTCCATACGGTATTGTTTGGTACTTACAGCATTTGCAACATGGTAGGTAGAGCAACTTCAAATATGGGTCCTTCTAGCTGACTGTCACCCTGTCTTGGAGTCACATTTGTAGAGATGCAGGTAGGTGTGTGGTGTAGAGATATGGAGGCACCTCTACAGACTAGGATTGAGTTACCTCGAACAGGTCAGTAGGCTACAAAAGCACCCATCTCATCAAATAAAATCAGTATATGCATCTGAACTCTTTAGAGGCTTTGCATAGGCGTTTGGTCCAAATAATTTATTTGAGATCTGTTGTCTCTCTCTCCTGCTTTCTGTCACTCTCCAAAACAGTCATAACTGATGACAGTGAGGGATATTTTGCAGTCTAGTTGGATCTGACTGGTGTAGCCATGTGACAACTGCAGGCAGCCACGTGGGACAATGGGCCGCTCTAAGGCAGCCAGACGTCTCTGATGGGAACGTGTCCCTGCGTGTCTCATCCAAACCTGCAGCATGTTGCCCTTGGCCCTGATCCAGCAAAGCGGTTACACGTGTACTTGGACCACCCATGGCCTTCATATTTCTCTCTGTTGCTCTTGAGTTATAAGTATCTCTCAAGCAGTTCAAGGGTGGCTCCTGTCCAAGGTTATGTCACGTGGCCATCAACAGGGCTGTGCCGTGATGCAAGGACTGCTGGATAATCCCAAACCCTTGGATGTGGGAGGAGGGCCTGGGAAGCCAATGTTATTGAGTTGCCCTGGGTTGCCGCTGAAAACCAATCCTGGCTGTACTCCATCACAGACCCCTGCGATGCTGTTTGCATTGCCTCCTTGCAGTCTGTCAGGTAATGGTCAGTATAGTCAGATTTCAGGACCTGTGAAATTAGCTGATTTGTTTTTTCTGTTTTTCCTCCAAAGAAAAAGACACGTGCAGAGTGTGAAAGGAGTTCCTGGGCTGACATATCTGCTTTAAAGATCATTCCACACGACTGAAACAGCATTAACAAAACTGCGTTGGAGGACCTATGCCCCCTTTTTTTCTGTACAACAAAACACTTAATTCTCCTGTAGACGTGCCATCACGCTTGGTTGTTCCGCTCTGTTTCCAAGTCCATGATCAGTCTGGAATCAGCCAAGACGTGCACAGAAACAGAAGGCACAGACGTGCCCCTTAGCAAGAATAAGTGAAGTGGTCGGAGGGGACTGTGGCAGGCTGTGGTTTAAGACCAAAGGATAGTGAGGTCCTCAGGAAGCTTGGTCAGAAAGGTTGGTCACACCTTATCTGGAGTGAGAAGCAAGATCTTGGAGAGAGGTTGGTCTACTGAACGGAATAAGAACAGCTTCTGACAAGTTTCCAGCCATGATAAAACAGGCACTGAACTTTAGCACCTAGCAGGAATAGCACTAGCTTATGCATTTGTGCTCAAGACAGTTACTCGGTTGCCTGGCATTAGTTCCTCAATGCGATGATTACTGCTAAGACCTTCTGATATGGCAGAGACCATGGCCAAAGACGATGGCTGTCAAACTTGCAAGTAAAACTGGACTGAAGCCATGTAACATGCCAAGCAGTCAGAGTTCACACAGTAAATACAGGCGGCTATATATGTGATGCTGCAGCTGCCAGTGCTCGAGGAAAGCTAGGCTAATCTTTTGCCAAAGGAGATCCTACTAGTTCAATTGAGAGGAGATCCCATCACTGGGAAGTCTATTGGTGCTTGGCTGCTGTAGGTGTCTACTGTTTAAAGCAGAAGCCATCCTTAAATCCGCATTGCTTGCAGCACCCTGCTTTGTAGACAAACTCATCCTTCACATGTATGGTTTGTGTTAGATGCTCTGCTCTCACCTCCTGTTCTGTGGTCCTTCCATTTCACAGTTTGCTCCTCGTGACTGTGTTGAGTGCTTTCACTGTTAATATTGCATTTGGATAAAGGAGAATTCATGGGAATAGATAAAAGGCTTATCAGCTTCATCACCAAAACAGTCTGTTTTCGTCTGAATTTCCTGGTTTTGATTGAGACCTAATGACATTGGGGCTCAGGATATTTAGCAAACCAGGAGACTTTCAGGAGTGCTGAACACGGTGCCTGGTGCTGCTTTAAAGGGCAGAGTGAATTTGAGAGAGTAAATGTACTGAGAGCATTTGGACTCTGGCTGCAATGCTGACCAGCCCTGAGACTGCTGATTGGTTTTATGTGATTGAAATAGTGGGCTTCTGTGTGAGTGCAAAGATGTCTTGTGTATGGGGCTGTGTAGGTGGCTGTCCAACCTAGCAGTAAAAATGAGAGGAGGTCATCAGTGTCCAAGAAAACACTGGAAGGTCACTCTGAGATAGCTGTTTTCTCTCTGACGTGTCTCCTTTTCTTTAAGTTATAAGTGATGCTCCAGGCTTCTTTAACGATCTGTTTTCAGACTCCTGAGATCCTGTTCCCAAGTCCTGCTGAGCTCCACACATGATGTGCCACTCTGTCCGTGTTTGCCTTGCTAAGCACGGAGGCTTTCTACAGCAGGTCAGCGGAAATGTCGGCACTGTACAGCTTATGCCCTTGAAAGAATATATAGCCAAAATTTTACCTTGGTGAGTCATTCTAGCAGTCCTAGTGTCTCCTGTAAATGTCAACCCTTACTTAGTGTAACTCTAGATCTTTGTGAAGAGGACAGAATTAGACTCAGCCAAATGAAGAGTCCAAGGACCTTTGCAACCCAACACCAGAATGATTACAAGGTACATACAGATCATGCTGTTGACACAAACTATAATGACGACATTCTAGCATTACCTGAATAGTTGACATGGCTGCAGAATTATGCTATATGCAACACTAGGACAAATTTAACACAGGGGTAGGAAAGTATTAAAGCTGCATGGAGCCCTTTTGCCAGGTGTTTAGATCATGGAAAACCCATTAAATCTGTTTTAGGAACAAAATGAGCATCTGCTGGATCTGAAATACACTGCATTGTAAAGAGTGTGTGTAGGGGGGAGGAGTACGTTTTAGAATTTACACTTAGAAGTGAGGCAGACCTAGACTGCATCGTCATATTAACGTACCACCACGTCTTTTATTTAGAAAACAGGCTCAAATAGTTATACGGGATAACAACCTTCAGTCAATTTGAAAGCGATGCATTTTGCAAGCCATCTGCATGTACCTGATGGTGTTACTCATTTTCATAGAGGCGTTCAAGCTTTGGGAATGCATGCTAGACTCTTGGCTGTCTTGTGGCATCACCCTATACGGCGTAACAGTGACATGAACATAGGATTGCAAAGAATGAAGCTTTCCCAAAGGCAATGGGCTGGAGAAAGCTCTGTCTGGAGCTGTATTTCTTCTGTGCCATATGGCTAAGTGGGGAGATTGTCACCACGTCAGTAGTGAGCTTTCTAGTTGTGAGTTACTTGGTGACGTGAATATATGATTTGAAAGTGGCTTCCCTGTTGCTCCTGGGGTGTGAATAACAAGAATTCTGTAGGAAGTGAGAAAAAAAGATTTTATTTGTTTCTATTCCTGTGCACCAAGGATCCTGAGATGAGCGGTTAGATTGCAGAGAAATTTGTGATAGTTTCAAATTGTGGAATGATTTCTTAAAATGACTGCTCTTCGGCTGGGGAGAAGGGTAGATTCGCGTCGGCTAAGATGTTCTGAAAATAACCAAATAGCTGGAGGAGGTTATTGTAGCCATTGATAAAGTATTTACAGAAGCTGCAGTATCCTGATTGGATTTGAAGCTTGCTGAGAGTCTTTCTAAATTGTAGAAATGCAGCTGAACACTGAGTACATTTCAAAGACCAACTTTTTGTAGCATATTTTCAGAACACGTAGCACTGAAGTGCTCCATTTCAAAGGCTCATTTTCTGTGCATTAGGTTTTTAATGCCTCCCATCAGGTAGGATATTAGATTTGCATCTCAGAAACTGTGTATGGAACTCCTGTGGGCATTTCCATACATGCTGTTCAGGAAGGGCAGAAAGGTACGCCGGCTTTCAAGGACAGGCTCGCTCTGGGATTAGCAAAGACTTTCAAGCATGGAGAACAGCACGGCTGCTGAAACGTGTGTACTGTGCTCCATGCTTGAAAGTCTTTGCTAAGTTTAAGATGAGTTTGTCCATTGTACAGAGCAGGCTGTCTCAGGGAAAAGAACATCAGCGATCTCAATGTAATGGCATTTGGGCAACAGTAGCCTTAATATAGGGAAAAGCACAGCAGAGAGCTTGATCTTGGAATTAGTTAAGACATGTCCCTGATGAGATGGTGAGCATTTGCAAACACACCCTGTGTATGGCTCGCGTGGCAGTGAAATCCGTGGGCTGTTGGTGTCCATGGGCAGCATGCCCGGGTGCGCATTCTCAGGGTGTTATTGCTCATGGTACACGTCCCACTCCAAGTGCAGTGTGAAGAGATGGGGCCTCAATCTCTCTCCTTTCAAATCACCTTTCAATTGCCTTGAAGGTCCCCTGATCCAGCCCTTAGACGAGAGCAGAGGTCCCTCCTGGCATGGCTCTGGGGCCGCCTAGCGGGGTGCGCTCCGTGCAGCCCCGTGGGACCCGCTGCCAGGGTCTGTCTGTTCATCCAGCGGCTGGGAACGGCTCACAAACTAGGGCTGAGAGCGAATTAATTTTATCCCTCGTATTACATGCCTCTTCTGAGTACAGCTGTTTCTCAGGGCTGGAAAATCCTGGCTTTCCCTCCCCTTATTTGGATAACAGCTGAACTGCCGACAGATACTGGACACTTGAGTCAAACTGGAGCTCCTGGAACCGAGTGACTAAATCCCCTTTTAAGCACCGACATTAAAAGACGCCTAGAGCTTATTTTAAGAGATGCTAAGCTTCCACTTGAAATAATGAGGCTCCATACTTGTTAAAGTAAGTAGATTCATGTCAAACAGAGATCCTGGTCATTTTCTTCCTTTCTTCCCTATAAAAAACCCTCAACCCTGCCCCACCTCTTTGCATACCAGAGCATTACAGCAATGGGGAAGGATTTTGAGCCCAGACTGCCTGACCCATGAAGACTGCGGATCCTGGAGAGCGTGGTGCATGAAGACTCTTGTGCCCATGGCTGTAACCTGCAGAGTACATGCAGATGTGAGTAAAGGCAATGGTATTTGTGGAGTCCCTGGGCATCCTGACGCACCCGCCTGCTCTCTGCTGCCTGTGCCGTGCGTACCTTTGGCATTCGCGTTGCACAGGTACGTCCCAGTGGCTGCGTTTGGTGGAGGCTGGGGGTCCTTTATGGGGACCCTAAGGACAAGTGTTCAGTGCCACAGAAAGAATTTTATTTCAAGAACCCGGAAACTGCTATTTCTGTAGTTAGGATGCTCTACAGTAACAAAGCTAGGCAAAGTTATTCCCTGCAAGCTCTGGGGAAACACCCACGGGCTCACTGTCTCACGGATTACTACTCCCCAAGAACTCTGTGTTGTCAGTGCTTGGATGCAGAGCTGATGCGCTGGGGCAGTGCTGAGCTGCTCCGGTCCAGTACAAATCTGCGAGCCATCTGACCGATCCGTTCCCCTCCTTGTAGCCGCACAGTGCCAGGAGCTGGCGGCTCCTCCTGCCCGCACGAGCCTGGCTGTGCATGGGGAGAGGATGAACCAAATTCCAGCTCTCCCTTTCGCTGCTGACTGCTGGAGGATGCTTTCCCCATTCCCCCTGGATACCTGCAGTGAATAATGAAGCAGAGCCTCGGCCTTAATACATAAGAGAACCTACGGTCTTTTTTTTTTTTAATTTAGAAAATATCACAGTACGCTATTCAGCCAGCAAGTGAGTTAACCTCTCCACCCTAGAATACAATGATGACTCTCCTGTGAGTCATAAGGAGGATGAAGTTAACGGTGCCAAAGAGGAGCGAGAGCACTCTAGCCAGCTCGATACTTGACGTGGGGCACACCTTCCAAGGAGGTGGATATGTCATTCCGGCAGGCTTAGGAGAAGATCGGAATTGTGCGGTCAGTGCATGTAACTGTGCGTGACTCATGGCTTTGCTATCCAGTGCTCCAGCGATGACTTGCTGTTCCTGCTGTCCGTGGCTGTAGGGTTACGTTTGCACTTTCTGCAGGACGCAGCACGTTCTGATCTCCGCTGTCCCCAACCAGACCCGTTACCTGTGTCCCTCCTTCATGAAGAAGGAATTTTTGTGAACAGCACTGTATGAATTATGACCGCTACAGCATCCAGCGTAGCACGGGACGTCTTTACTATACTAGTACATACCAAAATGGAAAAATGGAGCTTTTTCTGTCCCAGAGCCTCTTTCTTTTACTTAGCTGATTTAAATTGTTTTGAATAGGAGTAAAGAGAAAGTATATCCTCAGGTGGGAACACGTTCAAATGGGACGTCTATAGACTGATAGCAGTAGCTAAGTTGCACTCACAAGTAAATAATCTGGGGTAGCTTTTGCAGAGCCTGCATAATATTTTTGTCCGAAGTGCTGTGCAAAGCAGCATGTGCCTGCTGTAGCTTCTGTCACCTCCTGTCACACAGGTGTGTCTGGGGTGGTTATCCCACAGCATACCCTGACTGCTGGGCTGATGTTTCTGCCATATAAACCTGATGTCGTCAAAGCTGGTGGATCCAGAGACGAGCCAAAGCTCCCGAGCCTACCTGCCCTCTTGTCCCACTGCATGCGAGGCTCCCCGTGCTCTTGCTGTGCAATGGCTGCAGTGAAAATGGAGGTGAGTGACTGAGTTTCACGCACCGCGTCTGATCTTTAGTGCCATGAGGCTGCTTCCAGCCTCTGCCCCATGCAGGGAGCCTGTGCACAGGAACAGCAGCAGCACGTAATCCTCCAGGCTACCCATCGCTGCACTTTATCACCTCGCGTCTGTGCCCACACTGATTTCTGGCCTAAAAATCTCATCCTGGTTCAGCTCCACCAGCACTGCTCACGCTGGGCACACGTTCATGCAGAGCTGCTGCTGGGGGCTGCCCGGCCTGCCCCCGCTCCGGCGTGCCAAGCCGCCGACACCGGGACGGGCGGTGCCAGCGCTTCCACGAGTGGAGCAAACTCAGTGGGTGAGATTTGAACTTGTACAATTAAACAAGAAACGCAGGACACCCCTGGAGACTGCTTGCTTGAGGGGCGTGTTATTTAAAGCTCTCTCGTCTCCGGTTTCACTGACATGCCAGGAGATGTTTTTAGCTCACTCGCCTCCTGGCAGAGGAGCGTCCGTCTGAGCCACTGGGGAGAGCCACCCTCGTGTCCCCACGTTGGTGGTGCGAGGGTCTGACCAGAGGCACCTTCCCCAAGGCAGCACACCATTGCCATGAGGTTCTCCAGGGAGTGAGGGGTTTGCAGTGGGCATGTGAACCGCAGGGGCAGCCGCTGGTCACCAGAGATCGGTGACACCGGCTCCCTCCGCACCGCTGCGCGCAAAGCCGTGGGCGAGCATCCGAAGGACGGGGCCTTTGGCCACCTCTGCTCACGCCGGGGCAGGGCTCTTCCCTCTGCTGCCACCTGAGCAGCAGAGTTATCTCAGGTGACTTATTTGAAAATGACGCTGGAGTAGGGTGTTAGTGCTGTGTGGTGCGAGGGAGCAGCGAGGGAGCGGGGGGCTGCAGCTGGCGCCGACGCCAACGCGAGGAGGGGATTTTCAGTCATTTTGGCCTTGCGTGGCTCTAGCAGAGGCTGGAGGGGTGCTGTGCGGTGGGGCAGAGCTGGGGGCTCTGAAATACTTGCTCTCAGTCCTATGTCTAGGCCAGGCCCTACCTCTGATCTCTTCACCAGAGAAGCTGGAGCAGCTGTTGGCACCTAAAAGAGAGTCTGAGTCTGTACCAAGAGCTCTGGTTCCACCAGCGGGGCTCATGGTAATGATCCAAAACTGCTGGGAGCCTGAGTGCATCATACAACCAAGTCTGGAAGACCTGCGGTGGTCAGTGCTGGCATCCCGTTGCACGCGTGGCACTACCACCACGAAGCTCAGAACAGGGACCTACCTGTTGCACTCTAAAACACGGTAAAAAACTATTCAAGCCTCAGAGCTTTTACACAGAGCATAAATCATGCATTCAAAGTGCAAATAATCAGAATATCGCTGATCACTGTAGTTTAGAGGCGTGTTTGTAGAACTAAGGCGTAGACTACGAAGCAGTTAAAAGTGCCAATTCCCAAAACTGTCATTATTCAAGTTGCCTAAATTAAGCCGTCGCTGTACAGTCAAAGGAAGCTTTTTATAGGGAAATAATTTTACAAAACCCAAGCCATTTTATAGAAAATTGAGCTGGCAAAAAGTATTGCATAAAATTAAATAACTTGCATAGATGTTTCTCGAACGAAAAATAAACGTACACCTGGTCTAATGGTTATTTTCTGTCTCTAGGAAGCATCAAGACCGCACTGTTTAAGCTCTCAGAAACACCTCTTATGACAGTGACATGTGCCATGCCCTGTGTCCAAGGAGGAGAAAAGGTTAGTTTAAATTAATAGCGATGGCATTTGGGCTTCCACAAAGTACCGTGTGCCTGGTTTATGCCGAGCAGTGAACTCTTTCTTCATTGTCGGGGAGCCCACGGGCAGGCTGACAGTGGGCTGTACAGCCGAGACCCCCCCAGGAAATATGATCGGTCTAATTTTAACTACATGGGCAGCATTTGATATGGAAGCAGCTGGTGTCATACAAATCTGCGGGCCTGTCGAGCAACCCGAGCGCATCGCTAAAGCAAATACGTTCGTTTCCACCCAAAGGCAATCTAGAAAGCCAGGCCTGGTTTTAGCTTGCACTTGACTCAATATAAATGAGAGCTGTAGCTTTGTAACCATAGATATGCATACCCAAACTCTTAGATTTTAATACCATTTCCTTAAAAAAGTGAGGCATGTCTTATTTATTTTTCTCGGCCCGTATTGCATTTTACGCTAGTACATACCTGGTTCTGTTTACAAGTGGTGGAAAGGTTTTCTGGTCATACCCTCTCCGCTCCCTTCTTGTGAAAAGGTTTTCTACAGTGCAAGATTTATCTAATGAAAGCCAGCAGTGGTCTGAGCCTAAGCTGCTGGTGGTCTCTTGATCTACCAGACGTCATGCTAATTGCTCAGGAGTATATCTAGGCAGTGATCTCAGTGGGTGCTCGGATTGCCATCTTTTTGGCAGCTGAGACACAAACTAGGTAGAAAAACCTAGGTAGAAAAACCCTAAAAATACAGCAAGGCTTGAATTTTCTCTCCACTAGAGAGTGACAGAGATGGCATGTCTGCTGAACTCCAGCTCAAGCGTCCCGTAAAGAAGCTTTATTGCTTAATTACTGGAAAGTCTCAGGAAAACAAAAATGCCCAATCTAGCGTGTACCCAGCTGCTCTGGAAACACTTCACCCACCGGCGTTCAGCGCCGAACGCGGCAGTGTCCAGATGGCCCTGAACTCCAGCTACTGCTGCAACCGGAGCCTGCGGCAGCCCTGGCAGTCAGCGAGGGGTTGTCCCCTGACAGCCGCAGCCTTTGGAAATTAGGAAATGATAATATGAAGGCATGTGTGCCGTGCAAGGCACAGGAGAGCCGGGGCTTTGTCTCTGCCTGCCCTCCTTGCCAAAAAAAAAGTCTGCTTCTGTTTAGAGAGCTGGTCAGTAAATGCATTTAAAATGTTAAAGGTTAAATAAGCAACACAAGTAGAGACAGGTTACAGTTCTTGTTAATATTATAGTATTTCTAGTTAATATAATATAGTTAATATGTCTGGTAAATGGGCAAAGTTCCTCTCTCAGGCAGTGAAGACGCACCACTGAATTTTCTTGCTACCTTTTGCAACAACAGCTAGAAATTTCTCTAGGAGATAACACAGTGTTACGGACAAAGCTCTTGAATACCCCAATCTACTAATTAATACAACTGAAAATCAAAATATGAAAAGGAAGAGTTGATATCCAGGCAACAGAGGGAACTGAGCTCCTTTCAAGAAGCAGGTCCTGCCCTTGGGTTTGCCTTGCTCCCCGCTCCGCCAAGAAAAACACTCAACTGCTTTGTCATTTGGAGCTGGGAGGCCCAAAACTCCCACCCTCACCTGGCCCTTGTTTTCATTGCACTCTGGATTAGGCCTACAGGTAACGTGCAAGATGTTTATTGTGCCGTAGGGCTGGGGCTGTGGGTCCTGCACTGCTGGGGCAGGAGAAGAGGTTATGGCCCCAGCTCTGCCCATTGCTTGAGGCTACCCTCTGCTGCTGCCCCATTGCGGGGCGCACAAACAGGGTGTCCTGCCTCCTTGGCTGCTGCAGAGAAATATCCAGGTAATGCGTTTTTGTGGCACACGGTGGTAGGTTTTGAGTTAGTTCGCTGGAGTATGAGCTTCTGTGGCTGCACATGATGTGCTGCTAGAGATCAGCGCAGTCTGTGCTGCTGAAAGGTGGAGCAGGGTGAAAGGCTAAATCCAAATCCCACGCCTGCGGTTCTGGTTACCTCCATTACTTACGGTTCCCAGTGCTATGAGAAGACTCTCATTGAGAAGATGCATTATATTTTCTGGCCACTTTCTTCCCTGTAGCATCTCTGTCCCTTCTCTTTTGGTTTTAGCCTGCCTGTGAGCCATGTTTAGGAGGCGGCTGTGGAGCCCACCTGATGCTCTGCTGCACAACTAAGCCTGCATCTCAGCTGAGTGTCTTGTGGACCGTTTGCCTCTTCTCTCAGCCCAAGACACTAAATGAAGTATTGGTGGATTGGCTGCTTGCAAAGTAGCCTCATTAATGAAATGAGATGTTCAAGGGGGCAGAGCTCATCATGGCTTCACCCCTTGTACATGTGCTGTGGAGCCAGGATGCCCTCTGGTTGGCAGTGGAGTCCTCTCTTGCTTTGGAAACCACAGTCTCCCCGGGTTTCCTGGGTGCGAGGGTAAGAGATCCTCATGCAGGCAGGAGGACTGAGCCAAGCATGCCATGGGGTTGGAGCTCCTGGTTCACCAGCATGCTCAAATGACCACCCTTGGTGAGTCTACTGGTAAGAGCAGAGCTCAGTGTGCCAGAAAGGGGAATGCTGCTGTCTGAAATCGAAAATCATATCCCTGCCTCTCCTCATATCTCCTCCCCACCCCCTGAAAAGCTCTCATGTAACCTGAGAACATGATTAGTATGTTAGAAATTAAGGTGTTACTCACCTCTCTAAGCCATCAGTTTGGTTTTGGGGTTCTTGCTGCCAGCAGTTTGAGTCAGCGCTAAGTCTTGAAGTGGAAAGTCTCCTCTCCACCAGCTCCGCTCTGAGGACTGAAGGCTGGCTGGGGTGGTGGGTTACATTTCTAATGTTCAGATCCCTGCTTGTGAGTGATGGCATGGCGGGAATGTCAGCTGTATGGGAATAAACTGCAGCAATTTATTCTCTCCAGCCTGTTTGAAAGTCAACAGAGCGGCACCATTAGCTGGAACAAAACAGGTCCACTGTTGTGAGTTACAAAGGTGGCCAGATTCGTAGTTGCTTATAATTTATCATGCTAGTAGTCCTGAGTGCTGGGAAGACGCCAGCTCAGGTCGATTGTGACTCTACATTGAAAGAGAGCCAAGAAAGAGAAGTGTAGCAATGCTTCATTAGAAGCAAGACTCTTATACAAATCTGGAATGTAAAGAATTTCCTATTCACTTGGGATATAAAGAAAACCTGAGTTTCTCCCCTCTCCCCAAATGCTGAGGAATGCAGGGGGATAGCTTGGGTTTGGTGGAGCCAGCGTACATCTTATTGACTTGAACAGTTTTACATTAGCATCCTCCAGACTTGGTAGAAGAGCTGTGTAAAGCTCATGGGAGCTGAAGTAATGTCCTGATGATGGCAGAAGCACAGTGCCATTATGCGCTTAAATTTCAAGCAAGGTGCGTTATTCGGTGAGGTTCCGCGTAGGAGAGGAGCCGGAGCAAGGGCATTTCTGAAGTGCAGGGTTGTGTCTGTGCCCAGTGTCAGTGCAGCAAGGTTAGGTGGAAATTCCTGTGCTCCAAAATGCTGGTTTTGGGGGAATTGCTTTGTGTAGATGCATAAAGGGTAGGGGGAAAGATCCCCAAGCAAAGCTGCCCATCACTCTGAAAGTGTCTGTAAACAAATTGGATCTTGTCTTCTACCATAGCGGTGCACTTCCACGGCTGAAGACCAAAGGGGTGCTAGACCATTCAGTCTTGGCATTGTCAGCCTTCGTCAGTTTTGTGACCATGAAAATAATCCACCTGCTTTGCAAAGCCCTGCCAGCAGTCTAAGGTGTGCTGAATTAGTTACCTTTTGTGGGGTTCTGGAGGTCTTCCCCAGATTCCCAGTTTGAAAACATGACTGGCAGTTGGGTTTCCTGCAAGCACAAGCTCTTAATTTTTTCCAATTACCTGCCTGCTTCATTCATGCTGAGTCCCAGGAGCTGTGCAAAAAGGTGTATACTTTCGGCTAACGCATCTCTCCTGGCGCTGTTATTAACGGCTGTATCATTTTTATTGTGTCACTGCAAATTGTACCAAGGCCATCTGGGCCTGAGGATGGGTGCATCCTGCCCTCCAGCACGGACATGGTGTAGGGATGCTCTGGGAGCTGCACCTGCTTGCGCCTGCTTCCTTTGGCTGTCTTTTGCCTCTCCAGTCCTCATCTGTGCTTGAAGACCTCTGAGGAAGGGGTCTCGAACTCCAGGAGCGCTGCTCTCCCCCTCCTGTGGACAAGCAACTCTGCCACAAGTCAATGGGATTTACTTGGATCCTCTAGCTAGACAATCTAGCCCGAGGAATTTAAACTATTATTCACCTCTTGATGGCGTAATTATCAGATGAACTTTTGACGCTGGCTTGAATGCGGGGTGGTGGGAAGAGACTGGCTATTCCAGCCATCTTAAACCCTTCCCAAAATGGAAAAGCAGCTGGCGCAAAGGCCACAAATGCTGGGGCCCTTCTTCCTGAAGCGCTTTGTCAGGGGCTTCTGAAATGACATTTCAATTTATACCACATCAAACTCTGAGGCAGATGAGTAGTGATTTTTTTTTTTTCTTTAATATTTATTTTTCCAAAAGGGATTTCTGAATGGAGGAATGTGCACAACAAATGGTCTTGGTGTGAAAACGAATGGACCTGCCCTGTGGAGAAACTAGGTATCTTCACTGGCAAGTTGGTGTCTGGGGTAGTTTTGACAGTAAGAATTGAATTAATTCTTATGGTTGGATTCGGAGTTGAAGCAGAAATTTCTCACTTCTGCGAGGAAATCCAGCACATCTTCCCACTCTTGTGTGAAGAAGCTGAGCGTAAGCTGGTGTTCATGTCACAAGGGAGCTTGGAATAGGGAGGGAGCTTGGCAGTGCTATGTATTTTGGGAGAGAGAGGAGCTCCAGGTAGCCTGGCAGGCCCCGGCTGGTCTTTCCCAAAGAGTCATTTACCTCTGGTAGTCAGAAGCTGGTTGAGGCTAGCTCCTGGAAGAGAGGCTGCTGAGCAGACAGATGTGCAAGGAGAGTCTTCTGCATCTGCCCGTGGTACGTGTTTGAAGGTGGTGGTGCCCATTGCTGGTAATAGTCAGGGCTCTTCCTCTAAGAGATCCTCCACGAGGTGCAATGAACATGATTGCAAGTTCAAAGTAATCATCTGTGAACGGAGAAGGAGAGACTTGGGGAGGTTTAAGTCACACAGAGCTGTCATCACCAGAAGGTGTCACAGCCTGCCTGTGGTCCAAAGACAGTGGAGGGTCTGTGAGTGTGTGTGCTGGAGGCTCCCCAAACCCCCCTTCTATCTTCTCACCGCTGAGGTCTCCAGGTGGGTGGTAAACACTGATAGACTCGCCAAGTTTGGCTGATACACTCAGTCAAACCTGTCTGAAACTGGACTAATCAGTAGACTCAGCCAAATCTGGTTGATTAAACTTAACCAAGCCTGTCTGAGAGCAGCAATTGTTGGGCTGCCTCCGTCTTTGATAGTACACTGCTCCAAGCCCAGATTTGGATTGGTACGGTTCCTCTGGCTTCAGAGGAGCAATGCAGGTTTACGTGAGGGCTGTGTTTGGACAACAGGACACATTTGACCCCTCTCCTGCAGTTACTTGTTGTTCCACTGAAGATCTGATGTTCTCACTGAGCCAGACAGATCAGTAGTCGTAGCCTAGATGCTTATCATGGGTGCTGTAAATTCAGATTATCTCTGATGATGTCACTGTTACGTGAATACTTTTCTAAATTATGCTGGCACATGTTTGTAGACTTCAAGGGGACTGAGCAAGTGTGGTAGAAAAGGATTGCAAGTGAGCGTGAGTAATGTGGAACTGTGCTATTACATAACAAAAGTGGCATTGCTGGCAGATGTCCTCAGTCCTCTGTCGGTATTAACTTCTGAAAGCAACGTAGAGGTGCCTGCTTGCTCTCTGCACGCTGAGTCCCAGGAGCAGAGTTTTAGTGGGGAGTCTGACTAGCCTCGAATTAAAGTTCTCTCGCAGTGTTGCAGCAGAGATGTTACTATATGATGCCTTGAAGCACCCACTTATTGGATGATCTTACAGCTACGCTTTCTAGCGGCATTCCCTCGGGTTTAACTTCAGGCATTTTGACGTATCTAATATATTTTCCGCTGTAGCTTAAACCTGTGCCAGTCTGGACTGTACAGACTTATCTATAGGCAATTTGAGGAGTGGTGAACGTTGTTGGATGTTTGCCAGTCCTGGGTAGGACACTTACCCTGGTACCTATAGAGACAGTGTACTGATGTGCTCCCAGGCTGGGTCCTGACAAACCTCTGCAGGCTGCATCCTGATTCAGCTCCACAAAATATGTCAGAATTTTATGCGAGTTTCCCCCATGGATCTGGGTCTAGGTTTTATCCAGCTAGAGCTGAGATATTTCCAGAGGGGTGTTTTATCCTGGCCTTTCCCTAAGCAAACTACTTGCTAGAGCAGAAAAGATTGCATTCATCATGATAGAATCATAGAATCATTTAGGTTGGAAAAGACCTTTAAGATCACCAAGTCCAACTGTTAACCTAGCACTGCCAAGTCCGCCACTAAACCATGTCCCTAAGCACCACATCTACACATCTTTTAAATACCTCCAGGGATGGGGACTCCACCACTTCCCTGGGCAGCCTGTTCCAATACTTGACAACCCTTTCGGTGAAGAAATTCTTCCTAGTATCCAATCTAAACCTCCCCTGGCACAATTTGAGGCCATTTCCTCTTGTCCTATAGCTTGTGACTTGGGAGAAGAGACCGAGCTCGCTACAACCTCCTCTCAGGCAGTTGTAGAGGGCGATAAGGTCTCCCCTCAGCCTCCTCTCCTCCAGGCTGAACAACCCCAGGTCCCTCAGCCGCTCCTCACAGCACTTGTGCTCCGGACCCTTCCCCAGCTTCGTTGCCCTTCTCTGGACACGCTCCAGCACCTCCATGTCCTTCTTGGAGTGAGGGGCCCAAAACTGAACACAGCACTCGAGGTGCGGCCTCAGCAGTGCCGAATACAGGGGGACGGTCACTTCCCTGGTCCTGCTGGCCACACTATTCCTGATACAAGCCAGGATGCTGTTGGCCTTCCTGGGCACACTGCTGGCTCATATTCAGTCAGCTGTCAACCAACACCCCCAGGTCCTTTTCCGTTGGGCAGCTTTCCAGCCACTCTTCCCCAAGCCTGTAGCATTGCGTGGGGTTGTTGTGACCCAAGTGCAGGACCCAGCACTGAGCCTTGTTGAACCTCATACAACTGGCCTTGGCCCATCGATCCAGCCTGTGCAGATCCCTCTGCAGAGCCTTCCTACCCTCAAGCAGATCAACGCTCCTGCCCAACTTGGTGTCGCCTGCAAACTTACTGAGCATGCACTCAATCCCCTCATCCAGATCATTGATAAAGATGTTAAATGGAACTGGCCCCAGTACTGAGCCCTGGGGAACACCACTTGTGACCGGCCACCAGCTGGATTTAACTCCATTCACCACCACTCTTTGGGCCTGGCCATCCAGCCAGTTTTTTACCCAGCAAAGAGTACGCCTGTCCAAGCCATGAGCAGCCAGTTTCTCCAGGAGGATGCTGTGGGAAACGGTGTCAAAGGCTTTACTAAAGTCTAGGCAGACAACATCCACAGCCTTTCCCTCATCCACTAAGCGGGTCACCTTGTCACAGAAGGAGATCAGGTTACTCCACTTCCCATCACGACAGTGGTTCTTACAATTGGCTTTTCCCTTTGGTGCTTAGGAGACAGAGTCAATTTATTAAGGTAGAGAAAATGGCTCAAAGCAGATACTTTTCCTTTTGGCGTGCCTCAGCCGGAGATGGTCAGAACAAATGCAGCATGTGGATCGCCTGCACTTTGCTCGCGCCACCCAGGCTTTCTGTTTTTAGCTCTGGCAGAAGCTCCCTCTGCATGTTCGGGATGCCATCCCAACAGCTGCAGCTCTCTCGATGGCCATGCAAGCACCTCTGGCCCTCAAGTCTGCAGGTTTCAATGCCCATAAGCAAGGACATTTAAAAATTACATTGTCTGTGCTCTGCCAGAAATATTCTACCTGCCTTCTCTGTATGGCACGGCACCTTTTTATCAGCGTTTAGTGACTGGGATGGGTGGGAAGAGGCACGGTATCTGGCGTGAAACCTGTTTTCTGGCTGGACAGCAGGCTTAAGTGCTTAAGGCAGAGCACAATTGTCAGTATAAATAACTCTCCGGAAGGACAGTGGGAATGATTCTCATACAAGGCAGCTGAATTGGGCCCCAGCAAAATAATATCCTCCCTTAGAATCACAGAATCATTTGGTTGGAAAAGACCTTTAAGATCATCGAGTCCAACCGTACCTGTCCACCACTAAACCATGTCCCTAAGCACCTCGTCTGCCTGGCTTTTAAATACCTCCAGGGATGGGGACTCCACCACTTCCCTGGGCAGCCTGTTCCAATGCTTGACAGCCCTCTCCGTGAAGAAGTTTCTCCTAATATCCAATCTAAACCTCCCCTGGCACAACTTGAGGCCATTGCCTCTCATCCTATCACTTGCTACTTGGGAGAAGAGACCAACACCCACCTCGCTACACCCTCCTCTCAGGCAGTTGTAGAGGGCGATAAGGTCTCCTTGTCAAACTCAAACCAGTATCTGGGGAGCTGCTGTCTCTGTGTCAGGTCTGGAAGCAAACTGAGCACCTTGAAAAGGGGGTTGGGCAAGTGGTTGTGTTTCCAGTCCCTCCAGTCACTGGTTGCAATGGTCTCACCCCTGGCAGGGAGGGGGCAGGTCCCCTGTCCCCATGCTGGGCAGATGTGCCCCGGCACTCAGCCTTGCTGCTGGCCGGCCGTGTTGTCGCAGGGCAGCACTTTCCCTGCCAGGGCAGCCGGGACCTGCTTCCCTGGGGATTTGTCACCTCCTGCCCTGCTGAGGGGGTCCTGAAAGTGGGGGTGGCTCAGGAGGATGCGAGGAGGAGGGTGGCTGAGGAAGGCTCCAGGGGAGGTGATGTGGGAAGGTGGCTCTCAACAGTGTGAAGGGTGGTGGGTCGTGAGCCTCTGGCGGTGCCTTCGGCAGAGGAGCTGGATGGGAGCAGGCTGGGTTTCTGTCTGGGTTTTATATACGAAGCTGGTTCTGTGTGTCCTAAATAGTAAATAAGTTTTCAGGAAAAGCGCTTGGTGCCGTTCTCCTCGGGACTGCTGGGTTTATGAGCTCCAGGAGTCACGCTCCTGGCTGAGGAGCTAAAAGTAAGTAACTAAGCTAAAAGTACCTTCAACCCTAAAAGTAAGAGGCTGTCTCTGCTTTTATCCTGCTCTTTGCTTCTAGAAGGGCGTTGTGTCCGATTTCATGCAGCATTAAGGACTGTGTCAGCAAGGATCTGCTTGGGATGTTTCCCAGGTAAATAAATCTTGTCTAAAACCCCGTTTATCCCTAAACTGCCACAGGAGACCCTCAGGCATCTGAAGGATTTTCCTTTATGCCAGATATTAATTTATCAAGTCATTTTTCTTTTGTTATGCTATTACTTGATTTGCCTGTGCTTGCCTGCCAATGCCCAGCGAACGGCAGATGGCACCAGCACTCTGTGCCGGTTCAGGCAAACCACAAATAACTCCAGCAGGACATCTTACAACTTGTAACCGAGCAGGTGGAATATGACTGAGCATTTAAGCTGTAAAATTAAGGCTGTAGCAGAGACGGGGTTTTGTTGTTATTTTTTTTATATATAAGCAACTTTATAGGCAGCTGGCGGCTGTAATTCCTCCTGCAATTCTCCTTCCCACCTTGGGTGCTTTGCTGCAGTGGTTTGTAGCCAAACAGACAAACATCTGATTTCGGCTTCGGGGCTGACGGGTGGGAGCGAGCTCCTTGTCGCCCAGGTGGGCACAGACTGGCCACCCCCAGGGGCTGGGACAGGCGGCAGCTTGGTGAAGCCGCGGGAAGGGATGAGCTGCTTTGCAATCTCCCCTGGCCAGGGCCACGTGTGGGTGCGTGACGGCAACGGCCAGGAATTTTAGCTCCTATTTTAACCTGGCCTAGCAGCCTGTCCTTCTGCGTGACTTGGTTTTGACTGCGGCCCCAACCTTTACATCATTACAACCCTGTGTTCAACAAACACCTTATTCTCGCCTGCTGTAAATGAGGTTGCTCCTTAATTATTTGTATGGCTTGGAGGTGGTAGGAGCATAGAAAAAGCTTGTCGGGCTTTGGATGTTAGAAAGACCGTTATCAATGACCTGGATGAGGGGATCAAGTGTACCCTCA
>VYZW01009079.1:705-13784 GCA_013401315.1 Balaeniceps rex | reverse complement strand
CCAGAAGTATTCTGGTGAAAATAGTGCTTTGCTAGGAAGTACTGAACTCCATGTAGTCCAAGCACATACTTATTTTCAATATACTGGACTCTTTGTTTGCTTAATTGTTAAAGACAAATAGCTGAATATTTTTGTTACATAATTCTAGAGTATTAGAAGTGGTTTACATGTCAGACAGAATTAAATATCTCATTAGTAGGCATGCAGCTACACTACTAGCCAACATTTATGATCTCTGCAACTTGTGTAAAACTTCCATATGTCTTCTATATGTAACATTTTCTAGGAAACTGCAGAGGGATTATTACCTTCTATATTTGTGACAGAAAACACATATTAAACGTAATGCCAAAAAGCAACTATAGCAAATGCTGTCTGAAGAGGAATTGTTTCTTAAACGGTTTTTACATAACTGTGTTCTAACCATATGGTCACTTATTTGCACATTTAAGAAATCAACACTACAGCTCTAAACTCAGAATATGTTAAAGGTTATAGGCTGAGCTATTTTTGCATCAAAATTTCAACTTTGCTAAGCTCATTTTCAACAAAGTGCTGGGTGCTGTTGAAGTAAGTGATGCTATTCTGGGTGTACTGCAGCATAGCCAAGGAATTTGGCACAGTGAACTCAGAAAATAATTAAGGCCATCTCACAAGCCACCACATGGTACGGCAGCACAAGAATTTCTCAAAAGGAGCAGCTCAAAACTGTAAAAGCAGAGGCAGACCACTGTGGAGGTGTATTGGCACAGGAGGAAGGAGCCTCAGTCATTCCAACCCACATCTCTACCAGCTGTGATCACTACTGATTGCTCATTCCCACGGGAACCAAATTAGACCAGATTTTTCTTTAAAACAGGCAATGTTTGTTTGCCTATCTTAACTCCTGTTACATTTACAGCAACCTAAACAGGGGAGTTAGTATCAGCATCCTCTTTTTCAGGGGTATTGTACTGGTGGACACTCTCTAGCTGAATGTTACTGACTTACATTTCAAGAAGAGAAAAGGAAACGCCACCTTGAAGCAGCTCAGTTGCCAACAGTGGCTAGTACTAGCATTCAGAGAAGGTGCCTAAGTCTCCATGATAAAATAACTAATTTCATCCAAATAGAAGATGTTTCTCCATAACATGACGAATTTGGTGACTGGCTCATGACACAAGACAGTATTTGTGCTTAAAAAAATCCCAAACCATGCAGTTGCAATTCAAGATTATTAAACTAGATCCATCATTACACAAAAGTCTAATCATTATTTAAGTAAACATCTGATAGTTACTGAAACTTGACAAATATTTTTACGCAAATAACTTGACAGTTGTGTTCAAAGCACTTCTTTGAGTAGTTTGAAATATGTTGCCTTTGAGCCACTGTATACATCCCTGTGTTTTAATCAAACAAATATGCTCAGTACACTTAACATACACATAATTTGTAATATTTTATCATGACTCACTTTTTGGTCTTTTTGATATTAAGCAGCAGTAGGATTACCAGTATATACAAAGGCTATTATTCCCGTGTGCTTTTTTGAGCCCAGCTGGATGCCTGTGTAACTTTTTTTACTAAATTGTCCAAAAGCACATATAGATTTATTTCCTGCGGACTGCAGTTCATTTAGAACCTAACAGTGTTATACGCATGATGTTAAATTTTTATTAGAAATTAATGGTATCTACTGAATCACATTTTCTGGTCAAGATTTTCCTGCTAAAAACCAACAGGCCTGTGTGCTATGACACCCACTCTGAGCTCTGCAGGTGATGACAGACTGACTCGATACTACTGCTTGGATGGTACCTGGTGAGTTCCTAGATCCGATCTAAACCCACCTTTTTCCCACTAAGTAACTTTTATGTAGTACCTGCCACACTAAAATGACTGGTTTATATGGTCATAAATGCATTGAACTGACTAGGAGGATTTAATTTAAGTAAAAGGCAAATATACCCACATTACAAACACTGCACCAGCTCTTTGCACTTTGTTTAAATGGACAGAGCTAAAAGTTACAGACAGTACAAGACCGAGCTTACACAAGCAGAGATTTTTAGTTTGCAGAGTAAACAGAGTTTGTAATTTTAACCAGAAATCATGTTATAGATGAGACACAGTCCCTAACCTATCCCAAGTATGCCAGCCATTAGTTTGTCTCAAGTTCCTCACAGCTCTCGACAAATCTTTCTGGCAGTGCCATGCTACGTATTTAATTGCTCATTTCCTCTTACAGAATGCAGTTTAAGGTATTATTAGGAAAGACATTTGGGTCATCAGTTGTTAACCTTCTTCCACATTTGACTATTTTCTATCTCCACTAGTCTTCAAATCCCACACAGAATTTTGTTCCCCCCTGAGGATTACTTTATTTAATAAACTCTCAGGAGGTATTTCAAAAGCTTTGAAATCCCTGGTAAATCCAGTTTCAATCCATTATTACACTGGCATAGAAGTAATTTCTGTACAATAGAAAGTCATAGTTTTCCTCTGCAAACACTCTGCTGGTTAGTCTTTCATGCTGGATACACCCTAAGTGGATTCATCTATTTGTTATTGTTTCAATCGTCTTACCTCCAAGCTTCCTAGGATCATCCCTTTTTCTTTTCTTTAAAGAAAAAAAATCTCCCTGCTCTTCTTCTCAGTACCCAATTAAACAGCTATGAAAAATCATATTAGAAAAACAACCACTTTGCTTAAAATTTTCCTCAGATTATCGAAAAGACTTGTTCCTTTCCAAAACCACCACTGGTCGTTTGCCCAACTACCTTAGTCTGACGTCCATGCAGAAAGGTCCAAAAAACCACATCATAATTTCTAGAATTAAGACTAGTGCAAAGCAATTATTTAGACCATCTGAAGCGTACCTTTTTCACCAAGTGAAGCAGCTAATTACTGATATTCTAGCTGACTCACCACTTCTCGTTTCCTGAAATGAGGAGATTTAAGTAAACTTAGTATCTCCTATCATCTTATTCTGAATTTCTCTCTTCACCCCAATTTCAAGTGTCTATGCTACAGTTTGAAATTATTCTTAGTAGGCTCCTTTTCATTTTTTAAAGTAGAATGCCATTTTTATCCTTAAAGTTTACACTTATTTGCTAGTCATCAGAGTCCCAGCAGTCTCTCTCAGTTGGTAATTTCAGTCTTCAAAGATGCCACCAAATGTAGCAATGGTTGAATGACTTGCTCCAATATATAAACTACACTTCCTAATCTGAAGTAAAAATGGCAATATAGTTTTCTGCATACAGCCCCAATCTTAATTCTTCCACTGCAACCAATAGCAAGATACGCATAAGAAGATATGCACTTCAGTAAAAGGGCAGCTCTAACACACTTTCCATTCACTAATTCTATTTATTAAAATTGTTGTAGTTTAAGCAGGTATGAAACATCTTTTGGGGATTACACATTTTAGTCATTACCAGACAATGAATACCGGGAGATGTTCCCAGCATAAATAGGAATAAAAATTAAAATTCTAAATTAAATGCCTTGGAAGAATATAGAGCATTGAGACTGGATTGGAGTTTTAGGCAATTACAGCAAAGCATTTCAGATGGCCAAGAGGTAAAGTGAAAACTTCAGTCATGTTTTCAGAACCTGAATGAAGTTTTCAGTACTGGCAGGACTTCAAAAGGGAACAGAGATTTTTCCATAGGCAAGGCTTATCCTTAGTATTTCCAAGAGTTTGCAGTTGAAACAGGTTGCAAATACCTTGGGTAGAAGAAACTCAAATTAAAATACACTTGAGCAGTCTTCTCAGGTTCTGATCTGGTTCTAAATGAACCGGACAAATGAACCTCCTCCCTGAACTCAGCATGATCAGGATCAGTGCCAAATTATTACCAAGCATTTTCTCAGTAGGATTATCTATCTTTGAAAAATAATTGTTCTGCATGGCCTCACAAACAAACAAGCCATTTATGTAGGATTTACACTGAGTTAACTAGAATTTTCACAAATTCACGCAAACAGAACAACCTTCTAAGCACATGGACTCAATTAAGCTTTCAGTTTTCCCATTAATCTCTATTACAGAAACCTAGTCCAGGATCATATTTCTATTCCTCTTGGTTTAATATATCAAATTCTACTCTTACTGCGTGAGTTGTTTGTGTTGTAGACAGCTCCAAGACTCAACATTGACTACTACTAGTGTTAACTCTATGTGCAGTAGAGCAGGGTCAGCATACATAACTCCACCCAGAGGTACTAGAACAGCACTCCACTCACAGGTGAAGAGTAATAAAGACTAAATTATAAAGTTTATACCTCTGAAAAACAACTGTTGAAATAATATCAATGTTTATGACAGGTAGGCAACAGTATTTTTTACTTTGGAGGTCCTACTGACACTTAACCAGAGTAACCTGCATAACTTGCTCATGACTTTGTCATTCACACTGAACACTGGCATATTAAATTCATTGTGATGAGTAATCTCATGAAACCCATAATACTTTCCTTTAAATGAGACTGTATGTACAGGTAGCCTACTGTATGTGCCAGGATAATCAGTTTGTCAAGAACAACAGTATTGGACAGATAGCTTCAGTATTTCTCAAGCTATCAAAACAAAAAAAGACCAAAACAAAGGCATTTAGACTGCCTTCTCTAGCTATTTGATAAAGCACTGAGATGCACTTGAACACAGAACTTGAATACTGTGTGTGTCACTAATCCTTCAAGTTTAGCATCTTACTTGTGTCAGTGATCCGTGAGGACTGTGAGGACAGTAGTGCTGTAACCACACACAAAGATCCCAGTGCTGTTCCACACACAGAACTATTCCCTTCCCAGCTCTGGGCTGTAAGGCACTGGGAAGAGTACACTACATTGAACCGAACACTTTGTCTAAAAGAACAGTAAAAATGTTAATAGCTTAAAACAGAGTCCCTTGGTAATGCTCTGCTCAAAACAGCTCTATAAACATACTGTTTTCAGTGGCTGAGTAAGAAAAGTACCCAAGATGGACCACCGCTGATTGTGATTTAAAAAAACAAAGCTCTTTTCCATTTGTTTAGCCTTCTCTGTTACTTCTGGTATACTGAGCACCATGATGTGAGCCACCAGAGGAATGGAGTTTGAGCAGTCCTCCCATCTGACAATTTCCTTTGCAGGTTTGCCTCCTTAAGGAAGAATCCAATTTCCAAATCTCCAGGCAGTCCATTTAAAACACATCTTTCCATTTTGAATGCATACCACTTGCAGCTCGTGCTTTGAGGACACGCAATTATGTTTCACCCTTGTAAGGCAAAGGCTCAGCATATTCCGCTAAAAACTGGTAACATGCCCTAGGTTTACATTTGCAACATAGATATCTTTATGAAATTTTGATTTCACAGTGCTGTAGATACAACATGCTAAGTGTAACCCTTCCTTCAAAAAAAAAAATCTTTAAGAATCCTATCCTATTTTTCTTTTCTTCTAAAATAGTGGATCCAGTATTAGACCATTTTAATATTAAACAGTTCAAGATTTCTGTAGTCAGTGTATTTGTGGCAATGCATAAACGAATTAACAAGAATTAAGATAATTTGCCCCGTTTGGATCAGTTTCTATTTTGTATTCACACCGCCTCTATCAAGGGGACTAATTTGGAAGACCAGCAGAGTGTAATATCTTCCTGTTCACAGAATTGGTTAGACTCAGCATGCAACTGTTTCCCTATCAGCTTTATAAGAGCTGTGTTTCCAAAGAGTATATCCTTAATCTTCCTGGAATTCTCTGGGTCATTAACATACTTATTTTTTCCCTAATATATTTCCATTATGCATCAGTGTAAAAGATTGTTTTAACCACTTGCTATCTGGGAAACAAACAAGTCTATTTCATACACAATGATGCTAGAAATCAAATGTCAAGAACCATCTAAAAATCCACATAGCACCAAGTTGTGAAATATTTTGTTGTTTTTCAGAAATGTAAAACAAAAGTCTGGACAGCTAAACTGCCACGTTAACAGCAGCACAGCGTGTTTCCAAGTATTTTGACCAAAACTGTGACAGTACTGCAAACTGATTAAGGACACTGACCACAAACAGCAGCAACATCAATGAAAGCAAAACACTAACTCTGCTTTAGTACGACACCCATGGTCCCTACAGCTCCAGGCAGCTTTAAGCTACATTTCATACTGCAGGTACAATTTTCAAGTGCCTGTTGCTTGTCCGTTTCTGCATTCTCAAGCATGTATGCTTGCTGCACAGCAGGATTTCATGTACTCAACCACACAATTTTAAAGCAAAAGTCTCAAGCATGCTTATAGTATGCATTAAATGGGAAGCACTACATGTTTGCCACTTTGAAATAACTGTGAATTTTAAGTACTCATCAAGCTCTTGAAGATGATGTTATTAGTACTTTGATGTCTAAGATGTTCTACAGATAAGTCAAGCTACAGTCTTCAGTTTTCCTTCCTCAGCATGGTGCGACCAAACATCATGTGCAGTGTGACATGGGAATATCCAGACAAGGAAAGGCAGGGCTGGACACCCAGTTACCACAGGAGCTTCTGGGCAGTTAGCCAGCACCCCCGCTGAGCCCGCGCGCTCATCTTTCCCACACCAAACACCCTCCAAAAAACCAAAGTCTTCACAAGCATTTGAACAACACATTTTGCATTGAATTTGCCTGTTCTCAGCTGTTACAGCTCAGACCATGCCCAGCACCTTGTTAAAACTCACAGCTTTCAGTATGTGAAGCCACAGTGAAACCAGAGCCAAGGCACTTCATGCCGAGGTGGTAACAGCGGCAGGACAGGGTTTCCAGGACTCGTTCCTCACGCCATGGCTGTTTAGTTATCGCAGCCAGCAAGAAGATGTGAAGCGACACTTACTTTGTTCAGGCTGACAAAACAGCCAAGGTAGCCACAGGAGAAACCACAAACTGGTTTTGGCCTCAAGTCTATCAGTCAGCAACCAGGAGCAAGTCCAATGCCTAATGCAGGACTGAAGAATGGAATCAATTCTGTTACTGCCTCCTCACACAAATCTCCCACCAGCCCCTTAAAAATCAACATCTTCCTAATAAATATAAATATTGAAAGAACTGTTCTTCCTTCAAAGCAAAGACAGGGTGAACATTAAGGTCAACCTGAAATTAGTCCTACTAGTTTAAAATTTCATCAGCATGAGACTGTTTTTTTTACTTCAGATAAAGAATACAGAAATTGACATACCACATTTGATAAGCAACTAATTAGTCGGGCATTTTCCCTTTAGAATCAGCAAGCCTGTAACGCTTTCAAATAAAATAGTACAAGAAATCTTATACTGAACAGTTGGAGAATAACACCTTTTACAGAAACTCTTCTAAGGCTGGGTAATTAGTTATCAACCTTGAAACCTAAGAAGTTTTAGGCTTATTATACAGGGAAAAATCACAACAAAATAAATTCTATTCAACTACTGAGAATCACAGCAGATTTGCTACATCTTGAAGATATGCTACCAGAGAATTTGTTGCCAAGACAAGTTTTAAATAAGCTAAGGATCTGAAGGCCATCTCCAACACCATAAAATTCAGAATTTCCTTTCTTTCACAAATCAGTAGACACACTTTCCTGACGTTTTCTTGTCCTGATACCCCAACTTCATTGGGGATTTGCCCCTTCCCACCCTGCAAATGTCCCAAAATTGAAAGCAGATACAGAAGTCGTCCTTCTTCCTTAAAGTGTCCAACCAGCACAGTTTCCCTGACTAAAGGCAAATGCAAGAGAATGTGTTCCCTAATTAATGGGGAGACATGTCCTCAGCGTTCTAAAGTCAGAATTGCTCAAATATATTACACCACCACATAGCGTAGCAGCATAATTTAGTCCTTTCCGACAGACTTAGGGAAAAGTACATACTTTTATAGTACTTGCTGAAGTATGTGCTGATGCATATGTTTGTGAAGAAACATGGATTTATCTTGTTCTGTCCATATGGATTTTCTTCTATTTAATGAATAAGTCATTAGGATAACAGTAGCCAAGTCCTATTACTTACATTCACAACAAGGCCTTTCAGGGCTGATATTGTCTGATCTCAACATACTAACTCATAAGTTTTATTTGTGATTTTCTTTGGGGCTTTTGCCTCACAAGGCGTCCAAATGCTACAAATAACACCTTGTTAACACACGCAGAATACACATACACATTGATTTTTCTATGTTGAATAATGAAATAGAAAAGAAAAAAATCCAAAATGTCTTTATGCCTCACTTGAATCTTCATTCAAAGCGGCCACCAGTATTATTTACAGCAGCTGTTTTGCTAATTTGCACTTGCTGGAAGACTGTCCCAGAGATTTCCTCAGAAATTAGAGGATACAGAGTGATCACTATGCTCCAAACTCTGTGTTTACATGCCTCTTCCCTATTTACTGGTATGTTCTATCAGTACCATTTAGAGTTCAAGGAGGACTTAAAACACACTCATATCTGTTAAAAATCCAATTACAAGCTTATTCACCAGTACTAGCATGCTACCAGAGGATGCAGAGGATTTCAAAACCAAGGGTCAGACTTAGAGCTTCACTTATTAAAATGCAAGCTAGTTTCAGGAGCTGGGCAAAACATTTCAGTGAATATTGTATCAACCAGTTCAAAGAACCAAGTCTTTTTAATGAATTCTAATACTATAATGAAAAAGGAGGTGATAATACATTAGAAATTATTCAAACATCTCAGTGGTTCAGCTGCTTCTGCCATTCATACGCCAGCTGCCTTTCTTGCCCCTTAAGGCCAGAATCTTTCTGCTTATTGCCACAACATCAAAAAACAAGCAAACGTGAAACTGTAACTCCCTGAAGATTTAACCTCAGCAAGGGTGATCCTATGCTTGGCAAAATGCATAAATCACTGATATTCTTACACTTTCCTGGTATAAGTATCTCTCAGAGAGGAAAAAGATCCACAGAAAAATGTATACGCATTAGAAACACGCAGCCCTTCGAAACCAGCATTCCATGTGGGATCAGCTTTCCGCGCACATACTACAAACCCTTGTAATGAATGTGACAGCAAATGCTTTGCATTACTCTTTTCCTGCTCACATGGTAGCAGGATCTTGGGGAAGTAATGTAAGTGGCTATCCTGGCATTAACTAGATTCTTTTTTCCCCCACTAGGCCATCTGTTGAAGAAAAGATCACGGAGGTCCGTGCCTCAGCTCCTCGTGAAATTCTGGCAGAGGGGTATGGATGCCAGCTGAATTCCTGACACAGCTATTCAGTTAAATGAAACAAAAAAGGGTTGTTGCGGGGTGGTTGGGGGGAATCACACAAGCTCGTAAGTCACCGCCATGAGGAGGGGCTGAGCAAAACCTCGTATGAGTGGTTTATCCAGTGACATGGACACTTTTCTTATTTAGGAATTATTCACCAACCTAGCTTGACACCTATGAATTTGTTTGGGCTCTGTAATACTCTGAATCCTGTATGTGGCATTTTTCAGCTGATGGGTTACTCACTGTTCATTTCTGCTCATCACAACATGTGCCTCTAAGCAACAAAAGCACGGTTTCTATTCTTGGATTGGATCACTGAGCCTTTTACAAACAAGGAACAACTGCTTCCACAACAAATAGCAAATATCAAACAGATTTTTTCAGGCAGGCACTGCAATTCTCAAAAACAGCCATTTGCCCAAATTTCTAAGCTTCCCACCCCCTAAAAACCCAAACCCACTCACATTGTGACTAATTTCCCAATATTTCTCTTGCCCTCTCCAAGCCGATTCTTATTTGGCCTTGATCAAGAGAATAAGATGAACATCCTTAGAAATGCATGAGAATCATCAGCCCAGGCAGGGTCTGACAGGAGTGCCAGAGAGCACGCAAGCAGATTTTGAATGGACTGGAGCAGCTTTGGGACCTGGAGCAGTGTTTGCAGAAAAGACCTGGTTTTCCAACTACTGAACCAATCTTTTCCTTTAGTGGCAGAAAGAAACACCAATCTTGTCTTAGTGATAGAACTAATCTGGAAAAAAACATATAACCACTGATGCACAGGGAAGAAAGACACAGCAACCGTATTTCCAACATACTATGTGAACAGCAATACCTTTGAAGAATTTTAATTTTAAAAAATGGTAATAAAATCAAGGCTTTATTTTGTTTTTAAATGTTTTGTATTTGGAAGATACATTATCAATCACCTTAAAAGTATTTGTATTTTAATGGGTTTAGGGTCTGAAATACAGATAGCAAATCTTTAATTTAGTGCTCAATGCCAAGCTTATTTTAATGAACATTTTAGCTGGGGGCCTCAAGCATACTATTGAGCACACTGCTCGTCTCAAGTACTCCTTCAGCCTTTCATTCTAATATGATCCTTTTGCACCAATGTAGCCCATGTCATCACTCAAAGGTGCACAAGTATCCTGACTGCAAAGACCGTCCCGTATTTTTTTTTCCCCCTAAGCAGACATGTTCTTGCCACTTACTGGAATATGAACAGAAAAGAAGCTTGCCCAATAGCACTGCAATAACACATAATAGCTTATGACTTAAACTAAGATCCTTGACACTTGCAAGTCATAAAAACAGGTATCTGTATTTCTAACAGATCTGACGGGGACAATCACAAGTAGCTGTGCCTTGCTATCCTTGGGGATTTTGGACAACAGCATGGTCTACACTGCAAGTGTCTCCACCATCACCATCGCACAATGACATGAAAAACATTTATGTTGTCATCTCACAAAAGAGCAACCAAGCACGGAAACACTTACAGAAGCTTTCTGTAATAGCTATTTGAAAACAAGTGCCAGCATGTATTGCAGATGCTGTTTTAAAACACACATAAGTTTCTCAAGAAATTTTTTTAAATTCTAACACACTTCTAAATAGCTGTTTAAATCTTAAGGACTGAGACGTAGCCTGTGCCTCCACAGAGAACACAGCTGAGAAACAGTAAAAAGACTGGGCTATTAGAGTTACATATGTCATTCATCCAAGGTGATTTCTTCCTAAAATACCACAGATCCTGTCTGTGTTTCCAGACAAAACAAACAGCTCTGTGCTTGTCTACATCTTTAAATCCTGCATTATACTATGTCATTTTTTTAGTTTTTTACATGGTTTAGAGAATTCAACTTCAGCTACAAAGTCACAAACAATGCCTCTGGCAACTTAAGTCCTATTTCTGTAAAACATATAGAGATATCTGCCTCCTGTAACATTTTGTTCTTCTGCAGTTTTGTTTTTCACTCAGCTTTAATTTTGCTTTTTAACAGCTATGTTTTGCTTTTTAATAGCTATATTTTGGATACCCAACAAAGCAAGACCAAACAGCAGCAACCCCCCCCAACAGCAACATAGTTCAATTAAATCTATGGAAGTCCAGTTTGAGTGAAGCAAGACATATTGTACTTGCATGTGATAAATTGTGACCCTCTAAAGAGTCCTAATTCCTGCTGCTGTAAGAGAAATTCAGCCTCTGATGGTCTGCTTCAATGCGCTGAAGTCAAAGATTGAGGTGATTAAGACAAACTACACGCGGTATTTCTACCTTTTGTGCAAAACTGAACAAGTGACCATTGCTCAGACCAGAGCGGCAGAAAAAGTCACAAGTTAAATGAAAGCATTTTCACTGGAATGTAAAAATCCCATACAACAACTCCCTACCGTTATCTTTTCTCCATGAGCTGCTGCATCAGAAGGCACACAATGAGATAACAAAGCCCCAAACAGTGCAGCATTTTTCCACTGAACACATGAAGTGAAAGAGGCCAAGAGGCACAGTAAAAGAAGCATTAATTTCTCAACTTGATATGCAGAATAAGTTGCAAATAAAGAAGAAGGAATAAGTTGCAAGCAGAGAAGAACTGGCCTCTTAGAAGTTACTCATTTACCTCCACAAGTAGTTTCAATGCCATTCCAGGGCACCTGAGCTATTTTTTTCATTTTTTGAGATACGGGTGAGTGTTTAAAACAATCTCCTTGCCAACTCTGAGAAGGCATTCAGCTATTTGCCGAGGCAGACTGGGGAAGCACAACTGCATCCTTAAGAGTTCCACTGTAGATTTTCACGATCCAATTACACCAGTTCAGTCGAGGAAGGATAGAGTCAGACATTCCCACAGAAAGAGTCAACACTTAAACTGGAATTCAGAACAACCTACATGGAAATTCATTAAATTCCCATATAGTCCTGCCCATTCCATCCCTCCTCGGCAGAAAATGCCTATATATATGGTCATAGTACACTCATGCATAATAGAGTACTTCAAAGACTGGAAATAACCCCAATAAAAAGAAACAAACTCCACAAAATACCATTAAGTAGCAAGTAACTCTCCGACCTGTGTGCTCTTGATAAATAATTTGGGTTTAGACAGGGTTTTCTGGGGACATGAAAGGAAATGCTCCTTCCTTCTCTAGTTGTCCACAGACATTCTCTGCACACAAGCAAGTTGAACCTGGCTTGTCTTCTGGCTGTTAATTAATAAAGACAATTACTTTTAAATTGCAAGTATCCACTTCTGTCATTAATTAAAATTATCTCAAATATGCACAGTTTTTTTGGTTTTTGGGGGTTTTTTTGTTTGTTTGTTTTGGGTTTTTTTTTTTGTTTGTTTGTTTGTTTTTTTTTAAAAAAAAGTACATTGCAAACAGGTAGAAGACATAAAATTAAATAAATGTGGGGCATGGACTCAACACAAGCCAGTAATTTCTTCTGGGCATTTCAAGCATATTATTTTATCCAACTATTTAAAATGGGTTTATTGACTTATCTCACTGTTCCACTAATTCTATGTTTTTAGTTTTTCCCCCACCTTATTTACTTTATGCCTAGACTCCCTCATGCAGTTTGCTTTCAGCTCTCAGTATTTGTAGCGGAGTTCACTGACAATACATACCATATGTCGAAGCAGAAGTTATTCAAATCCTTTGTAACTTTTAGAATGTGCTAAGATATTACAACCTTAGAAAAGCACATGAATGAGAAAGACAGGTTGCAGAATGGGAAGAATGACTGTTCTTTTCTTGGGAAAACAACTGCAACTGATAGAGGCATGCCCTTCAAGAAAAAAAATTAAATCCTCAACTGCTGCAAACTGGCCAGGCTCCAAGAAAGCCAAGAGAAGCAA
>VYZW01009077.1:4740-16270 GCA_013401315.1 Balaeniceps rex | reverse complement strand
CAAACTGATCAAGGACTGCAGCTTCTAGTTGTACACACATATCATGTCTGTCGAACAAGAAAAGGTCTTATGGTGTGTTTTTGGAGGCCCTCTGATAATTTGCATAGGACTGTTTCAGTTCTGAGGTCAACAGTAGTCAAAAATGTAAGACTTATGAGAAAAAGCAACATGCAAGTATATGTTGATCAAAACTCTGCAGGAAAATTCTCTATGTTCAAGAAACTGTGACAGTTCTCATCTTCCCTTTTCCATTTTTCGTACACATTTTCAATGCCAGATTCTTGTGACAGATTCAGGTGCTGAAGTCCTGCATGAAATAATATTCTGATGTTAAGCTGGAAATAAAGAGAAAAATTGCTCACACAAAATTTGGTTTTAAACCCAGGAGACACAATATAAAGTTCAAATAAGCATTTAGGCCACCAAGTTTACTAATCATTAGGGGGTAAGAAAAGAAAATGAGTGATTAGGTAATAGCAGTGATGAGTAAATGAAAGTACTGGGTTTGACAGGCTCAGAGTGTTCAGCTTAAAGTAGAATAGGATCTCTTGAAAAGTACTTTATTATTGTTTTTTCCACGTTAGTTCGCTGCATATTTCTGAGGTGAGCTTAAATTCATACACACTTTGTTTCATTCTGTCTATATGTAGGAGTTAATTGATGTTGACTGTTGTCTTTTCTTTAGCATTTGCATTTGAATGGAAATGTGATTTAGAATATATGTGATGCACTAAATTCTGTACACATGTTAAGCAGCTCTGTCACTTCCACTGAAAACACTGCTTCTTTGGAAAGAAGCTTTTTCACTTTGGTTCTTCTGCTAGTCTTTATCCTGGTCTGCTGATAGCATAGTTGTTACCCTACTTTGACATTTTATTTGCTAATCAGGCTTTCAAGTTTTAAGATGAAACTTCTCTGCCAGATATTCCCTTGTCCTCGCAATACTTAGAGTTTCTCAGATGTGAGTTATCTTTTTTTTAGTAGTGCATTAATAGTTCCCATGCCAGCTGTGCCAGCTGTCTTTCTGTTCTGATATTGACAGTTAATATTAATATGCAAACCCATATTTGAACTGAAGGTTGTATATGGAAGTCAAGGTCATGTGTTAATATTTTTTTATTTCTCATATTATAGGACAGTTGCTATGATGAAAAAAGATTTTTTAAAAAGTTTCCCTCATGCAATATCCCTCATGCTCTACTTGGCCATTATGTCTATCACTTTCTCTCCTATTAGTTAAAAAATGTTTTCATCTCTTAGCTAAAAATGAGTCCTATGTTTTTCTGTTCTAAAAATTGTATTTCTAGGCAAAATAAGTAATGTTAGATGTCCTGCAGTTGCCAAATATTTAATTTTAAACCCTTCTTATACTTGGGGACTGACATAGAGAATCATGACATCACAGAAACAAAAGCTGGTTTGCATCTTTTGCAGATAATTCCCTCAGCAGACAGCTCCCTCCTGAGGTGTGCATAAGGAAATTGTAAAGCTTATTTCCAACTTTTTAATTGCGTGAAAATTTCTATGATCATTCCTGAAAGTTTGTAGCCACTCACTGGATCTTTCCAGATTAAATTTTCACTCTCAATTAATTTGTCTTTCTGAAAGCCAAATTGTTTTTATGGAATAAGAAGAAATGCAGCATGATACTCATTTCATCTAGCAGATGAGATATTTCAGCTCTTTATTTTGTGACCCAAATTGTTTTAAATCTAATCCAAATACAATTTCTGAGATAAACACTCAGGAATAAAATAAACACAAGTTCAGACAGTTGGGTTTATTTGTACATTTGGCCAGCATATTATCGTATTTCTCAAAGGCAAAGCTAATAAAGGGAAGGGCAGGTGGCTCTTCAGATGTGCTATTATTTTAGAGTGACTGGGTGCCACTTCTCTAATCTTCTAAGGTAATAAAAAATGTGTTGCATGCATTAATCCAATAAATATTTTTTTAAAGTATTATCAACTTATATAGGCATAAAGAAAAAGCTTTGTCATAAACGTTGCTTAGAACAGAGGAGAAAAAACTCTGACGCATTACAATGCATTAACAAATTAAAAGATTTAGGAGACTAGTCATTAAGTGTCTCTGTTTACTGTCTGGACAGACAAGACATGCACCAGCAATATTAGTATTTTCAAACTGGAAGAAATCAGTCAATGGTGAGAAGAAAGGCTGTATCATTTTGACTAGTAGAATTAATGTCACCTAATTTTTAGATCACAAAAAGTTAAATGTGTAAGTCTAACTTAATTATCTCAGGCTCTCTCTGTGTTTAATAAGATCTGAGAGAGATGAGTTGAATTCCTCTCTGAAAAATACCTATTTTTCTTCATTGGCAGTATAGGCAGTGAGCACAGGCAACGTTAGTCTCCAGCACACATATTCTAGGCACTTAGGCTAGGGAAGATGAATTCCACTCTTCCTGTTTTAATTCTTCAGTTATAAAATAAGATAATCATCGAGATCTGGAGAATCAAGATTGTAAAAGGAAACAGAAGAATATGGACTATTGAATTCCAGATTCTGTCATGAACACAAGATAATGTCAAGTTGAATGAGAATCAAATATTTCAACCTTAAAAACTGTTAGATCTACATTGATTTAGTAGTTTGACCATACAGAGTCTGTAAGAAACCTGAGGAATTAAGTTAGTGTCTTCATACACATTGTCTTTCTTTCTATTTCTGTTCACCAATTACTATAGGAAGTGGGCTTCATCTCACTCAACTTCAGCATCTCATAGCTAACCTAGGTTGTCATTTGTGTTTCTTTGTAGCCAATGTAGAGATAAGATTCTCTTTGAAGGTAAGTCATTCCACAGGGTGGATCAGATCACTATTGAGTTAGTTGGCAGAGAAGCTTGAGAATTATTAAAAAGTCACAGGAGAGAGACAGCTCTATTATCTAGCTCTGACTGGCTCTGTATATAATTCAGATTGTGTTGTATCCCATTCTGAGATGTTTAATTTTACATCTAGATCATATATGAATTATATATTTGCAACTGTAGGTTTTCAATTCTGCATGAGGGGGCAGGCAGCTAAAGCTGGGCATTACAAGGTCATTTTTTTAAAACACTTCAGTTACTAGATTTTGTTGGAGACTCATGATGCTAAGGAGAATTAATCTCATATGCACAAAGACTGTTTCTAAAATATCCTGTAATTGTTGCATCTCATACTTGAGATGTGCTGTGTGATGTGAAGGATATTTTATATGTTTAATATGAGAGGAACTGCATAAGTAATCTATGGCTTTGTCGAGAGTGAGCTATGTGACCTTGTTCAACTTGCACAAATAAATCTTTATATAACAGTACAACAAAATGTACCTAATTTGTATTACAAGCCTACTAGAAACTATATTGCTATTGCTATTACTGTAAATCTCTTACCAACTACTTAGTGTTGTGAAACCTTAACTTTAATACAGAAGCTCTTTAGGCTTGTGTACTGCCACATGCCTTGCAAGATGCATTACGTATCAGGAAAACTTCTTTTCTTTTTGAGAAATGCTGAGCAAGAATGCCAACATGAACAGCTTTTCAGCCCCTTAAGCAGCACTCTTGCCAATCAAAACTATCAGCTGGTGTGTAGCCTATAATTTTCCTTCATGGTCCTCCAGAGACTCCTTTGTTGTTGCAATCTCTTCAAAACAGTTGCTTACAGTTAGACAATTGGTTTCCTATGATTGCTGTGTAGGTTACAGATTAATAACTGTTTCAGGGTTTGCTTGCGATTTTCTTTGTTTAATCCACTCAGTTGTTGCCTCTTGGTTTATATGTTAGTTACAGATTGTCTTCAGGTCTTTTTGTTCTCTGTCTGCATGACACCAAATACTGTGGGAATCCAGAGGCAGGATTTTTCTTTGGCTTGGCTTTTGAAGAGGTTGCACATGAAAGGAAAAAAATTGAGTAAGAAACTCAACAAGCAGGTTTATGGACAGATGGACTAGATCTACCATATAGAAAACTGATGACTTCATTGTATCCTGGTTTGAGTTCTAATAGCACTGTCACCTTAGTGAAGATAAAAAGCTTTGTTTTGATAATTCTATGATGAAAAATAATGTAATTTTATTATCTACCTTTTTCTTTTAGATGGTGATTTATCTTAGAAATATATTCTATTCATCAGCCTCTGAGTCTCTGTCTTCTATTCTTTCATTAGAACTTTCAGTATTTCTTTCCTGTGTTTAAAACTGTGATGCAGGGTGTTCTGTCTCCTATGTATTAATCACAGGTACAGTGTGCATATCTCATTACTATTCTTTCCAATGGAAAATATGAATGGCATGAAGTTCTTTTACTAGATCTGCAATGTTTCCATGGCATTTAAAAGTTGTGTGTTTGATAAATGCGTGTAAGTTTTCATAACCTAGTAAGGGAAGAGAAAAGGAGCCAGAAGCCAGATGATACATGATGTGTGAATTGAGAGTTCTTATGAGATGATCATCCTACAGAGTAATTAGGAGGTGAATGATGAATTATACCAGAAAGATCTACTCAGTCATGAGGAAAGAATACTTCTTATCTGTCTTTATTCACTGATGTTGAAGAGTTGCCACATTAAAATTTATCATTGCATTATTTTCATTTGAAGTAAGTCTATGCTACCATTAAATGCAGTGGTCCTCATCTCTGGCCTCCTCTCTTCTCTTCTGCTGTGTAGGAGTGGAGATGATAGTCTTTAGCACATAAATTTCCAGTTTCCATTCACTGCATGACTGAACAAAAAATAGTGAGTACCAAAGGATACTGCAAGAACAAATAGTACAGGGAAAAGGTGGCCTTGCCCTTTATGAAATCAGCAAAGACTTGCTGAATTAAAGTGTATTGTGTGTAGGTGCTAAAGTTTTGGCAGCAGGGGGCTGCAGAGGTGACCTCTGTGAGGAGAGGCCAGGGTTGCCCTGTGCGGGACACAGCTGGTTCCAGCCAGATCCAATGGACCTACCATAGAACATAACTGAGCGCCTCAGCCAAGATGTTTTCCCCAGGGAAAACATGTTTAAAAAAGGGTAAAAATGCCATGGAGAGAGGGGAGAATGAAACAAAAAGAGTGAGAAAGAGCAGATGGAAGACCAAGGACTGAAGAGGAGGAGGAGGAGGAGCAGCTCCATCGTGGACCAGACATTCCCTGCTGCCTGTGGAGAGCCCAGCCAGTCTTGGAGAAAAGTGTGAGGAAGGAGCGGCAGAGAGACATTAATGTTACGTCTCAATTTTACACTAGGAAGACCTCTATTAACCTCAATTGTGGGTGCAGGGGAAAAAAAAAGAGTCTCAAAATTTTACTTTTCATGTGCAAAATGTGTTTTTAAATAATTTGCATAAATGGGTTATGTGTCCCTTTGTTATTTTATAGTTATATAGAAGCAATTAAATTCAGCACACAGGAATGCATCTTTTGCATGCATGCTGGTTGTGGTGGAGTCTGCATGGCTTTCCACTGGTGCTGAAATCTGACAGAAATAAATATGTAAACTCTAGCTTTAAGAACATGGGTACAGAAAGGAAAATATTGAGCTGTGCTTGTTGAGACTAATACTACTGATGCACAGACCGCAGGAAACAGATAACTGGATAAAATCCTGGTAAGATGATCCACGTGAGGTCACCAAGGTCAGCACAAGCCATGGCAGGCTGGGTTTCGGTAAATTCTTCCAGACACCCCAGAGGATACCCATCCCTGGGCCAGACCACAGGCCAGAGAGAGGAAGAAGATGACTCTGCTTTTGCTGTGCACCCACAGCAAAGAAGCTGTGTGTCTACACCATGGTCAGCACCAGAAAAGGAGCAGACCTCAGTGGGTAGCAGGTACCCACTACCATCAGCATGAGTACCCTCGCGGAGCAACCCTGACGACCCTCACACTGCCACACTGGGTCTTTGGTGGCTAGAAAGGTGATGGCGTTGTGGTTAATGTGTCAAAGTGTGAAAGTGCCAGAATCCTTTGTGTCTGTATGACCATATATGCTGCCATTGCAAGTGTTAGGTTAGGGTTTTTTTGTGTATAATTGCAGTTTTAGTAATAAGGTTAACACAATAGTCCAACTATTATTGTTATGTAATGAAGGATAGTATAATATATTGTTTGTTATCTATTGTTATTAACTGTTATTGATTCAACTGCTTATCTCTTAGAGCAAACCAGTCTTTAAATTCCAGAGTGTTATTTGTCCTATGACAATAATGAAAACATGATCTGAATAGCTGCTGCTAAGAATGGCCCACAGGTTTTGCCATGTGCAAAAAAAGATGTCTGCATTTGAATCACTTACTGATATCTTTGTAAGAAACAGTCCAACTTAGGGTACAATATACTCTGTAGCCTTATTTTGGATGAAACAAATTGTCCTTTGGAAGTGTTTAGTCTCCACATAATATTCTATGAAGAGAAATACCTAAAAGTTTAAATGTCTATAATCTGTTATTTGAATTCTACCTTATGATTTCATAGAACAAACACATTATGAATATTATATCTAGAAAGGAATGTTATATTTATCATTATTAATATAAATTGAAGTAATTTAATTGTCTTCTAGTTCACTATATTAGTAATTTGAGTGCCTTATTTTAGGCCTGTGTCTGAGAATCCAATTTTGAAGCCAGTTAAAGCTTCATTTCATACTCTTGAAAATCAAGGAACTCACTTAATAACCTATGGTACTGGTTTTGAAGAATGAAGAACAGTTTTGAAGAACTGTGCTGGGCTAGATGTTCAAAGGGAGGCTCCCTTCTTCTTATCATGCAACTGACACTACATGGAGTACATGGGTTTGACTGATCATGCAATGGGCTCAAATGGGAAATCCTGACTGCCCAGGAATCCTGAAATTGATCAAGGAGTGCCCATAAGACAGAAATTTTGGAGCATCACCAAAGGAGGTAACTTGTGCAGAAAAGGCCCCACTGTATTAAAAAATACCAGAAAATGAAAAGCAATATGCCCTGTTTACTGATGGGTCCTGTCACTGTGAGACAGACATCAGAGGTGGAAAGCTGCTGTGTGGAGTCCTGCATGGCAAGTCATAGAAACTGTTGAAGAAATAGGTGAAATGGGCCAGTTTGCAGAAGTGAAAGCCATCAAGCTGACTTTGGATATTGCTGAATGAGAAAAATGGCTGGTACACTATATCTGTACTGACTCATGGATGGTGTCAAATGCCATGAGGGGTGGCTAATTCCCCTGAGGGGAAGCAAACCAACTGGCAGCACAGAGGTAAACCCATCTGGGCTGCTGCATTGTGGCAAGATATTGCTGCCCACGTAGAGAACCTGGTTGTAAAAGTATGTCATGTAAATGCTCACATACGCAAGGGTCATGCTACTGAAGAACATCGAAAGAGCAAGCAGGTGGACGAGGCTGCTAGAAATGGCATTTGGACAATGTCCTTAACAATATGCTTTAACTTTTGGTCAGCTCTGAATTGGTCATGCAGTTAGACCAGATGATCATTGTAGGTCCCTTCCAACCATAATATTCTATTCCATTCCATTCTAAATAAAGTGGCTCAGGTAGACCTGGATGGGAAATGTAAAGGTGAGCTATTTATATCTCGGTGGGCCCCTGACACATTAGGACAGCTAGGAAGAGAAGCAACATACAGATGGGCTAGTGTCTGAGCGGTGGACTTGACCATTAACACCATTGCACAGGTTATCCATGAATGTGAAACACAGAATCATAGAATCACAGAATCATTTAGGTTGTAAAAGACCCTTAAAATCATCAAGTCCGCCACTAAACCATGTCCATAAACTTCACGTCAACACGTCTTTTAAATACCTCCAGGGATGGTGACTCAATCGCTGCCCTGGGCAGCCTGTTGCTTCACAACCCTTTTGGTGAAGAAATTTTTCCTAATATCCAGTCTAACCCTCCTCTGCTGCAACTTGAGGCTGTTTCCTCTTGTCCTATTGACTTGACTTAATTGCCGAGGTGAGCAGCTCCAGTGCTGGCACAATCTGTAGCGGAGCGCTCTAGCACGTTGCACAGAGGGTTTTCCTGAACTGGGAAAACCTCAGGGGGAGCTGAGCGACCTGCCAGGAGCCCACAGGTCGCGTGACAGCGGCTGATGAGACCTGGGTGGGGCCAGGAGCAAAGGTGGCCAAGCCCCAAGCCCCGCCCCTCCTCCCGCCCCCCCTCCTTGGTATAAAACAAGCCCCTGAGGCCCTGAGGAATGTTAGCGACCAGGAGCACTGTGAACAGGGTGGGCAAACAGGGTGTGGTGCAGCAGTTGGCGTGGAAGGGCATGCAGGAAGAGCGCTGTAGCTCTGCCAACTTGACCAGGGAGCAATGGTATCCACACGGCAGAAAGCCATGGCCTTTCTAAGCTCTGCACCTGCCACAGCTGATGCAGCTTCCCAGACAGAGCTCCAGTGGGAACATGCTGCCACCCAGGTGTCAGGCTGCAGGGTGTGCCTTACCTCTTATGCCAGTATCAGATGGCAGTAGTGAGCACACCTGTGGGATGTGCACCCAGGTAGAGGAAATCCTCCACTTAGTGACAGAGCTCCAGGAGGAGGTGAGTAGGTTGAGTATCAGGGAGTCTGAGAGAGAGACAGATTACTGGAATCACACTGTACCTTCCTTGAGACAGGCCCAACAGGCAGATAGGGCACATGACACGGAGGATTCCCTGTCTGCTCTCTGCCTGGCTGAACACAGTGACTTAAGGGATAAGGGGAAATGGTGACAAGTTCCTGCCCGGCGCAGCAGGCATGTCTCCTCTGTGACTACCACACCTTCCCAGGTGCCCTTTCATAATAGGTACAAGGTTCTGCAAGTGGAACAGAACAATGACGAGGACAATGATTCATCTAGCTGAATGAGGTTAAGTCAGTCTACGCCCTGCATCAAAACTGCTTCCATAAAGAAAAAAAGACAGGTCACTGTCATAGGAGGACAGTGAGAGGAACAAAGTCCCAATATGCAGACTGGACCAACTTCTTAAGAAAGTCTGCTGCCTTCCTGGGGCCTAGGTTAAAGATGTGAAGAGAAAACTCCCTACCCTGGTATGGCCCTTGGATTATTACCTATTATTGATTTTTCAGGTAGGCAGCGATGAAGTTGCAACAAGAAGTCTGAGGGCAATCAAGAGAGACTTCAGGGCCTTGGGACGACTGGTTAAGGGATCAGGAGCACAGGTAGTGTTCTCCTCTATCCTTCCAGTTGCTGGGAATGATGAGGGAAGAAATGGGAAGAGCCAGCAGATCAATTCCTGCCTTGAAGCCTGGTGTCACCGGCAGAATTTTTGGTTTTTTGATCATGGGTTGGTCTATACAACACCAGGCCTGGGGTACGCTTATCTAAATAGAGAAAGGGATCTTTGCACAGGATTTGGTAGGGCTAACTGAATCTAGCTTTAAACTAGATTTGAAGGGGGAAAGGGATAAGAACAGGCTCACTAGAGATAAGCTGGGGGGTGGCACGCCAATGTTTGAGGGACAATGTGCTAGCGAGGTCCTTCAGTCTGCCATCTCAGTGGAGGCAGGGGATGGAGATCCATATGGCAGCAAAGACTCAAAGGTTGTTGATGAGTTAGAAACCACAGAAGCACCTGAGAACAGTCACATAGGAATTAGGGCTTCTCCCCCCAAAAAGGTGACCAACTTAAGTGCATCTACACCAATGCACACAGCATGGGCAACAAACAGGAGGAATTGGAAGCTGTTGTGCAGGTATCTCACTACAAGAAAGACAGTGGGTGCTTGAGTGTGTCCAAAAAAAGACAATGAAGCTGGTGAAGGGTCTAGAGCACAAGTCTTATGAGGAGCAGCTGAGGGAACTGGGGCTGTTTAGCCTGAAGAAAAGGAGGCTGAGGGGAGACTTTATCGCTCTCTACAACTACCTGAAAGGAGGTTGTAGCGAGGTTGGTGTTGGTCTCTTCTCCCAAGTAACAAGCGATGGGACAAGAGAAAGTGGTNAATATCAATATGGGGAAGCCTGGCAGATTGATTATATCACACTACCATGAACACACCAAGGCAAGAACATTTGCTTACAAATATATACCCTGTGACCTATGCTACTGCCCAAAACACTATCCTGGGACTTGAAAAGCAAGTCTTATGGTGACATGGCACCCCAGAAAGAATTGGATCAGACAACAGGACTCATTTCTGAAACAACCTCATAGACACCTGAGCCAAGGAGCAANGAGTCCCCATCCCTGGAGGTATTTAAAAGATGCTTAGGAATGTGGTTTAGTGGTGGACTTGGCAGTGTGAGATTAACAGTTGGACTCAATGATCTTAAAAGTCTTTCCCAACCTAAATGATTCCATGATTCTATCACTTGTTACTTGGGTGAAGAGACCAACACCCACCTTGTTACAGGTAGTTGTAGAGAGCAATAAGGTCTTTCAGCCTCCTTTTCTCCAGACTAAACAATCCCAATTCCCTCAGCTGCTCTTCATAAGACTTGCTCTCTAGACCCTTCACCAGCTTCGTTGCTCTTCTTTGGATGCACTCAAACACCTCAATGTCTTCTTTGTAGTGAGCGGCCCAGAACTGAACANAAGCAGATCAACACTCCCACCCAACTTGGTGTCATCTGCAAACTTAATGAGGATGCACACTAATCAAAGAAACCAAGTGACTAAAGCCTCTCTGGTATAGAGGACAATGGCTGAAATATCAATATGGGGAAGCCTGGCAGATTGATTATATCACACTACCATGAACACACCAAGGCAAGAACATTTGCTTACAAATATATACCCTGTGACCTATGCTACTGCCCAAAACACTATCCTGGGACTTGAAAAGCAAGTCTTATGGTGACATGGCACCCCAGAAAGAATTGGATCAGACAACAGGACTCATTTCTGAAACAACCTCATAGACACCTGAGCCAAGGAGCAAGGCATTGACTCGGTGTATCATATCCCCTATCATGCACCAGCCTCCGGGAAAATTGAATGATACAATGGATTGTTAACAACTACACTGAGGGCAATGGTTGCTGTGACATACAAGCACTGGGATACAAATTTAGCAGAAGCCCCTTGGCTGCTATATGTCAAAGGTATTACAGCAAGAGTCACCCAAACCAATGAAGAATTAATCATGTAAGGAACCAGGCAAGTGCAGTGGTAACACAACCTGAGCTGGCTTTGGTGTGCAACAATCCAACACAGCACACCAATTCTCCTGTCCTTATTGACCATCATAACAGATGGAGCCCAAAGTCATAGAGTAAATTAACTCAATGGACATTTTGTGGACATTTCATTAACATTTTACAGGGGTGGTCCATAGACTAATGGAATGATGTCTGTATATATCAAAGGATGGGAGGGGGGGAAGTGGCTAATGAGTATGTGTTGGATAGTGTGGGACCAGAGCATGATGTAAATGGTATAGAATAAGAGGTGGAGGTTGTACTGGTTTTGGCTGGGATTAGGTTAATTTTCTTCATAGTAGCTTGTACAGTGCTATGTTTTGGATTTGTGATGAAAACAGTGTTGATAATACACCCATGTTTTAGCCATTGCTGAACAGTGCTTACACAGCATCAA
>VYZW01009074.1:0-22850 GCA_013401315.1 Balaeniceps rex | reverse complement strand
AGATTTTTTTGTTTCCTTGTAACTTGATTATTTTCTGGAGCAAAGTTCATAGTGTGTCTGTTATCAAGAAAGTCCCTTGTTGCTTGAAAGCAAAATGCATACTGGACTAGTAATGAGTTAAATCAGTCAAAACATGATGGTTATGCTTACAACACACAGAAAGGAAGGAATAGGGTGACTCTCCAGTGACAGAATGCTTCTGGCTTGCTAAATGTGACATTTATTTCCTGAATACATTGTTTCACATATGCTATATATTACATTAGCATCTAAATCAAAGGTTTACAAAGCTTTAGTTATGCTGTGATTTGATAGTAACGCTGTGGGTGCAATTTGTAGTCTCTGGCCTTTGTGTGAAGCAAGCGGGTACTTAAGCTATGCCTGTCTTTCATTATTCTGGTCACATAAAACAGCACTTTTTTGACAAGCAGATAATTTAGTATTGGTTATCCCACAGCGGCATGGCCCTGCGATGCAATAATGTGCTTAGTTTATTTAATAGATGGGAAAACCAGGTGCTAAACAAGTTTTAGGCTAACAACATCCACTCTAAGTTAGTTCTTTTGGGGCATGGTTCTGCTAACAAACCTGCTGCCTCTTTTTGCTTGTTGCTTCCTCTACAACAGAGATAATTTGGCATCATTTAGTATGGCAAATATTTTGAATGCACATGTACTTGGGCTAGAAAAATAAATGCTCTTAGTGATGTTTTCAAGCCCATACACTTTTTCTCCACTTTTTTTTTGGTAGGGTCAAAACTTTTTGTGATACTATCGGATCAATTTTAGGAAAGGCTCATAAGATAGGTGCACTGTCTTGTTGCAAAACAAGTATAATGGCTAGCACAAGTGCACTTGAATTGTGAACTTCTACTAACTTCATGTATTATTGTAGTAACAAAGAATTTTAGACTGCTTTCCTCAGCTTTGAGTAACTTTTGGTCTAACGCTCAACATAAATAGTTGTGAAAGCATTTTTCTCACAGGAAGAAGAAGGTGCACAGTGAAAGCCTCAGCCTCCGACAGCTGTTGGGTGTTGCTTTCCATCGGACACATGCAGAGTGCTATACCTGAACCTCTTTTAGCAAAGAATGTCTGTAACTCTCTATTACGTTAAGGAAACATCTCTCAGGGATGTCAGTAGGGAAGAGGGAAGAAAGAAAAGCTTCATGTTTTGGGACGGTGTTAAATTGTTGAATTTATTATGCCCAGCTGAAGAGCAAAGGGAAGGATTCTGGCTCTGACTTTTGGATTTTTTTTTTATGTTTGGGTTGAAAAAGCATTTCCTAGTGTGCAGACTTATTTCTTTGTATACTGGAAATTGGCTTAGAAGAGACTGAAACCATATCTTAAATTCCACTAGCATAACAAGTGCAATAACCAGGTTGGGGTAGCAGTATAACCTGGCTTTACCTTTAACAATCAGTGATATTTGGCGGCGATCTGCTGCTCTGTGTTGCCTCTCTGATATCACACATAAATTAGGCTGTTACACCTTTATTTCCTTTGTTCATCCTATGGACGTGTCGATCACTCTAAACCCTTCCCAGAGTGCTGGCAAGCAGTCTGACAACATACCCACTGGCAGAGCAGTTTCCTAGGAAACACGGCCGCCGAAATACCCTGCGAAGAGCAGGAGGAAGAATAAAAGGAATGAAGACAGTTGCTTTGGGATTTTTTTCCCCCTAGTTCTTTACTCTTCCAAACAATATCAAATATGTAAGCAATCTACTACAAATAATAGTGTCGGTGTGGTAATCGGGTTGTCTGTTCCAACATGCCTACAATAGTTATGTGCTAATCACTGAAGAAATAGAGCAGGCAAATAACGCAATAGGCATTAGCTGTCTTCGTGGACTAGAGTCCAAATTTTATTTCTTGCTTTTCATGTCAGTGATTTTTCAGCTTTTGATAATGCCTGCAGGCGCTGTTGGAGTCCTGTGGTCAGTTATGAGACTAACACAGCGAAGCTACGGGGAAGTCATATACATATTTCTCGGTTGAGGAAAGCCATCACTCCTCCTAAGGTGGAAGAAGAAAAGGAGAAAATGTTTTTCACCTGAATCTTCTCAATGTTCACCTTTCTTCGAACCCTATAAATTACATTCTGGAATGGCAGGGTTTGAGTCTGTTGCGTACTGAAATGTCTGCAACAATAAATGATTCTAATAAAGAAACAGCTAGGGCTTTATTATTTGTATTAGCACTATTGCACAGTGCAGCTAGCTTATTTCTACTGCAACTCCAGTGGCTTCAGTGGAGAACGGACCAGGAAAAAACTTGCCGCATCATTTTGTTCCTTGCAGACTCTTGTGTGGCTCTCATCATGCTAGGACTCACCTTGCTCCTAGATGGCATATTGATTGATGTGAATAAAACCTCTTAGGTGGTTTTGGTTTTTTTTTCTGGGTTTTTTGTTGTTGGTTTTTTTTTTTTTTTTTAGCAGAAAGTGGGGAGCTTTATGGTGGTGATGTGTTCTTATGGAAAATAGTTTCAGTAGCTGTAGAGGGAGCCTTCCTTTTCACATCAGTGGTTTTTACCTTGTGAACAGCAGTGCGGTACTCTCAGTGTGAGAACTGAGTTGTTAGCTATGACCTTTATCCTGCTGCTTCGTGCCCAGGTATGTCCTGTTGCTGTAACCTAGAGATGGATGGAGGCCTGTAGAGAGAAAGTCTTCTAACCAGCTACAGATATCAGGAGAAAATACAATGGAGTAACTCTAGTAAAATATGGGCCTCTCAAGACATCTAGAAATTTCAAATGAAATACCAGTGTTCCTTTTTTCTGTCAATGTAAAGGAAACTACCATTTTTGCAAACACTGGTGTTTTGTTCTACCTCCTAGGATAACTTTTGAACTGATCCAATTTGATGCAATGACTTTTCATTTCTGGTGACAGATTTTCTTCTCGGTAATAATGCAGTAATATATACACTGCTAAATAATGTTTTTCTAGACCTTCTTGTCTGTATCTTCTTGCTAGTCTTTCTAATCTGTCTGCAGCCAAGTTTAAAAAGAAATTCTCAAAGGATTCCGCAGGTAAAGACTCCATAAGTGATGATAGGGTTATTAGTCTTAGGTGGTCCTAACTTGCTCCAGAGCACTCTGATTAAAAGCGCTGGTCTTCAGAAAACCTGAGGACATAAGAATGGGTAAAAATCCAGTGAAACCTGGAACTAACCCCTTGGTGCTGTTATACCTATAATAGTGCTACTATGCTACATATGGCTTGAATTCAGAAAAGCATTTGTTAAACGATTGCCTATAGGTTCTTTGTATTCCTTAGTCAAATTAGAGAACAGAACCTTTTTTCCCGCCCCCCCCCGCCCCGTATCCAGTTCATTATGATGGCAGATTCCTGATCCTTCCCCCTCACACACACTTTTGGATGTCTGTACTTATGCTGCGTAATAGGACAGACTGGAATCTCAGTCAGAGGTTGGAGAAAGAGGGTAGTTAAAGAACTTACACAGCAACCTGGGAAACATACCACTTAGCCTTGAATTCAGGGATTTGTAAGGCTAATGGTTTCCCAGATAATCCCTGTGAATACAATTGCACACAAAGTGGGAGCAAGTAGAGGGGTGGGAGAGAAAGGGAGCAGATACGAGCTGCAGCTGAAGAATGCTGGCTTTGCAATACTAAGTAGCTGAACAAAGCTATCTGTCTTACTGTGCCTTTCCGTTCCTCCCACCCACTTTGTATTCGTTAATAGCACTGAAATATCATGCTATAGAAAACAGTTTCTGCAGAAGACACATCTGGCTCCTTAAAGCTCAAGCAGTGGCTTTAAGATTTCCAAAATACTCTTCATCATGCTTTGTTCTTTTAATTATTTATAAGTGAATTCTGAAAACAGGCCAGTGGTAAACTCTAAGTGGAATCCAGGTTTATGTTTTTCTGTGTTTCTTCTGATTATGTCTCTTGATATTAATCTGATTTTTAGGACAGTGTGAAAAAGAACGTTGCTCAGTGGGGAATAGGCTGCAATTCATGCGGGTCACTTTATTCCACATCACAGCAGGGTGCTGGATTTTGAAGCTAAACTTGTAAACTTAGCAACAAAGGCATGACCCATAAAATTCACTGAACCCCTTACGGCACATTAAGAGGTACAGCCGTACAGTGAGCTACTTCAAAGCCAGATCTCTTTGAGCAGCTGTCATGTAGCCTTGGGTACCGTTGCTGCTCACTACACGTACAGCTCTTATCCTGTGAAAGGCAGCGTGTTGTCCTCCAGCCCTGCAGCTAACGTGCTGGCTGGCTGAGCTTTGCTTGTGTCTAGGTGGGTGCTAGGTGAGTCCTGGAGCAAGGTGTGTCCTTTTTGCGTGGTCCAGAAAGGCAGGGGGTAAGGGGAGTAGGACTGCAACCTGGGGTAAAGGTAAGGCCTCTTTGGCAGAAAATATAGGTTGTAGGTGAATGGCAAAGGGACAAAATAAGCCTATACAAAACTATCAAGTAGGATTCAATTTATAATAGGGATTTTCTCCCTTTTTGGCCATCCTGTAGGAAGGAGGCTGGCTAGTCTCCACAAAAAATTATATAAATGTATATTTCTGTTTTTTCTTAGTACCGCTTTTCTTGTATCTTGCAAATTGGTGCACCGCTATGAAGAAATAACTCGCTTACTCTGTTAGCCAGCTGCAACTTGCATGTGTATTTTCAGCCGTAATTCCTCTGTGTTATGTATTTGTATTTATGTCTCCAACTGGGGTCATGCTCCAGTTGCGTGTCAGCTGTACTGGTTAAAGCAAGGGAAGATGCATTTGTCAAGCCTTCTTCCCAAAGTCTGCCTCCCAGTACTTTCTTCTGCAGTGTGCTCCTTGGCCATGTTTAAAGCCTGTCATCCTGCACTGATGTATTTTTTTCTCTCTGCAGACTAGCACTTGGTCATCTGACAGCACTACCTCTCACAGCAATTTTTAACATCATTAAAAGTTATGGCACAGAGATGGTGTACCTTGAGGGCTATGTCTAGCTTGGAGAACTAATAAAATCTGTTTGGATGGAGTCAGGCTGTCCTTCAGTGAAACATTCCTCAGCCATGCAGATGAGAATTTCATGGTCACAAGCTAAACCAGAAACTTTTCATTTTCATTTTTGATGTCTGCTAGCCTAACTTAATGTGATTGGATTTGAGGACCAAGCTGTATTTAGGCAAGACTTTTTCCTGTCTCAAAACCTGCAGTTTCTGCATAAGTATCTTCCCTTGAATGAAGAAGCCGTACAAAAAGGGGCTGCACTAAAGATACTCATCCGAGGAAAAATAAATACATTAAAATGTTATTGTGGTAAAGGCTGAGTAAGAATCAGAAAAGTGATACATTTGAACAACAATTATTGTAATACATGAAGCTACCAAAGAAGGTTCCTTACTATCTTTTTTTGTTTAAGTTTTACTTTATCTGAGTGCCTCTTTGGAAGAAAGCTTGTGTGTGTTTTCCTGTCATTCTGAAGAAGAAGAAGAATGTGACAATGAATTACCTACCTCCTCTACAAACCTTTTGTCCTTCCCCAGAAGTGTCATTGTATATGTATATATAGTGATAGCCTTTCAGTGAAAGCCTTTTAGGTTATGCTCTTTGCTGTGCAAACTGAAGGAACCAAATACTGGAGTAGCTTCTGCATCTTTCCCACGTGCTTGAGTTATTGGTGCTCCTGTAGGTACCCGTTGAAAGCAATAAATGAGAGAGAGCATCTTTCCAATCCTAGAGGAAGAGAGATGTTTAGCTCTGTTGTCTGTCATTCTATAGATACGGTTCTAAACGGAGTACTTGAACTGTTATACCCATACTAACCCAGTGTTAATGATGGTGAATTGTAGAAATCCTTGTGAACATAAAGTTCACAGTCCTATAGGTTGATTTAATGCTGCAACCACTAGATGTGGGAGCTGCTTCAGTGGGATGGATATTTTTTTTCTTAAGGCATAAATATGAAATTTTAATGTATTTGAGGTTTTAAATGCCTTTCTTAATAGATGTATTGTTGTATCTTACTCCTTTGTTCTTCGTGTTTCCCAAATATGGGGTTTCTTTCTTTTTTGTGTCACCCCATATCCCCCAGTTGTTTGGATTGTTTGCTTTTGCTATAGAATGGTAGTACAAGTTTCATAGCACTATTTCCTGTGAGATTTGATTGATGGCGATGAATGTGGGCAGCTACTTTTCCCCCTACCCCATTCTCCATATGCCTAATAAAATTATAGAAATAGCTCTGGTTTTGTGTGCATGTGCGTGTGTGTTTAAACAAAAAATACTGTTTTGCATTATTTTGGCTGTTTTTCCAACCTTTCCAAAATGTGTTGCTGGTTTTTCTTCTTTCTTTCTTGTATTTTGCCTCTCAGTCCAAGCTATAAAAGAACCAAAGATTGGACTTGAAAGGTTTTGCCACTGAGAATGTGGGTGGAACTTTAAAACTTGTGAATGATATGATACATCATCTACAAGAAGTTCTCCTTATTCACTTGATGTGTATGGTATAATAAAAGAATGTCTCAACTCCAAAGTCAAAATTTTTTTCAAAATGCCTTGAAACCGTGTTACCTCACTGTAAGGGAACATAAGGAAACACTTTTTTACTGTGAGGGTGACTGAGCACTGGAATAGGTTGCCCAGGGAGGTGGTGGAGTCTTCCCTCCCCAGGGATATTCAAAAGCCACCTAGACACTGTCCTGGGCAACTGGCTGTAGGTGGCCCTGCTTGAACAGGGGGGTTGGACAAGATGACCTCCAGAGGTCCCTTCCGACCTCAACCATTCTGTGATTCTGTGACGTACTGCAAGTTTTCTTTTATTGATGTATAGCAGAAAATCTGCTTTGAAATTGCAAATTAACACAGCGCTTGATTAAGAAATACAGGAGTATTATTAAAAGTTCTCTTTTCTTTGTGCAGAAACACGAACAGATAGAACAAAGAAACTGTTCAGACACTACACAGTTGGATCCTATGACAGCTTTGATGCTTCGAGGTAAGAATTTTTCTTTTTGGTTGTAAACTGCTTACAAAACCTTTCTGGGTTTTATTTAATTGTTACTTTTGATTTAGACTTTTGAGGGGAAGAGGAAAGCACATTACTAAACAGAGCTTCTCAAGATATCATTCTACATCTAAATTGTTTTTTATCACAGCTTACTTTTTTCATGTGGGATGGGTCTACAAAAATAGTGAGTAACAAAGTAATGAGTATCACTGGTTTATTGTCATGAGTGGTGAAAGAGATCAGCATTTCACAGCAGCAGTATGTTCCAGCTGCTTCTACAGTCAAGGACCACTTAAGTTGTTGGATACTTCACAAGATCAGGCCTTCTATATCTGTTCACAGAATCATACTTGCTGACAAGAAAACCAAAATAAAATTTTGTGATTTGTTGTTCTGAACGGTATCTTAGATTCTAAGTAGAAATAAGGCTGTCAGAAATGAGGTATTTAGAAATCAGATTATTTATTTGCACTTTCTCCCCAGTATTCATGATTTTTAAGCAGGTTCTTCTCCCACATGCATATACATTGGACATACAGCCAACTTCTGGTAGAAAGGATGATTTTTAAACGCACAACCTCGGTTAGCTGTTGGTGTCTTCTTGAGAAAATTGTAGTGGCATACTGGAATCATTACACTTTTCTCCTGACCGTCTATTTACAGCTTGCGTGTTTTTTTAGTTTTCAGAAAAAACACCTTTTTTGTAGGAGAAGGATTCTGAAATGTGTAAAGCAATGATGGCAGAGTTTCATGTAGCACACTATTTTTAAAAAAAGGAAAGAAAATGTGGTAACTGTTGTTTCTGTTATGTGATCTTAATCCTTGTTCTGAGGGTCATACATAGTTTCTATGTCAGTTAAACAATTTGGGGAGGAAGGATGGAGTTCAAGTCAGCTGAAGTAGTTTGGATACCCAAGATGTCCTTCTGTGTTCCTGATGGTGTGTGGAGCCCTGGAAGGCAGGGGGCCTGCTGTTTGTCTACTGCATACAGCCTATAAATGTTTGAAAAATATGTAAATCCACAGTCCCTTGAGTTGTGATTTGAAAGAGCGGTGCAATGTTGGATGAAGAGGGAAGGCTTGGTGACACGGTGGGAGGAAGCACAGGCTTGTGGGTTGGCTACAATCATCCTGTCTTGGAGGCTCTGATCTTCCTGTTGCTGTATGTGGTGTGCTGTAGGGCATCAACTCTTGCTGCTGTGACTTAGGAATAGAGAAACCCCATTTCAACATCTTGCCTATTCCCCTGCCATGATCAGCCAAATTCCCAGAGCTTTGCGCTGTTGGACAACAATGTGATTGACTGGGTAGTCTAGTAAAGATAAAGTTGTCAGGAGAAGCTGTTAGCCTGTACTGTGAAACACATAACTGTTCTGCAGAGCAAGCTAACTGGTTACCAGTTACATCTCCAGTGAGCAGAGTTGGCTTTTCGCAACGTTCTTTGAGTGATCGTTATTCTAGATAGATTTCTAGATTGATTTCTAGATAGATTCTAGATAGAATTCATAGCTTTGTCTCTGTATTTCGATGTTAATGGATAGGGTGGTTTCTGTAAAACTAGAAGCTGTGGCCACAGCATGTTGCCTCAGAGATACCAAATAGTCCTACTTGGAAACCTACTCCTACTTTCTAACAAAAGATTTTTTTTTTTTCATTTGAAAATGTCACTTCTATCAAAACCTTTTTTTTTCTTTTTTTTTGGAGGTGGGGAAGCTAATAATTCTAAAGCCTTTGGATTTTTTGTTGTCCTTTTCCCAGGAAAATTCACGTCTGTTCTTGGGAGAGAACAATGCCACCTGCCTTTCTGAAATAGGCAGTACTTGATTGTTCAGAGAGGTTATTTTGAAAGCAGGAGGCCAAAAGCCATGTTCAGACCAAGGGCTTGAACCTCATCTCAGTGATGCTCAAGTACGTCTTTTAACCAGTGAGCTGTTGGGGATGAATGGATTATACTCTCTGCTTTTGGGAACTCACAAAAAGCAAAAGGTGTATGAGATGTTTGGGGGAAAGGTTGTTGGTTCATTTTTGGAATTTTGGAATTTTCCCCTTAAGGTACTGGGCTTGTGCAGTACAACAGCAAATCTCTTAAAAAAAATTCACATTACCTGATTCAGGACTACAGCTGAGAAGAGAGTTTATGAGACAAAAATAAGTTTTTGTACAGCCTTATTATTGAGAAATTAGGTACGGAGTACATCTGCAATTATTGCTGATTCTGGCATCGATACCTATTAGTTGTTTGAGCAGTAAGAGGAAAAGCAACAGACTTCTCCTGGAAGCTTCTGAGTAAAGCAAAGTTTTGAAGAAAACTCAAGGATAATTTCCACAGAGAATCTGAAACTCGATAGACCCATTCTGAAGAGTACTAATGGCAGTCCAGCAGTACAAGTGGAAATTGAGAAGGAAAGGTGGGAGAGGGTAAAATTAATGGGAAATTCCAAGAAACACAGTGGAAAGATAGACTTGCCTAACACACTTTTAAGTAGAGAAAAGTACGGTAGTTTTAGAGTTTTTGTAAAATAACACTAGGAAAACTGAAAAAATGTTTCTGGTGTCCAAGTTTCCAAACCTAGTTAGTTGCTGGAAAAGAAAAAACTTGTTTCTCTGAGGCGCATACAGTAACTTACTGTAATGATGTATTTACAGAGAACATATACCATGATGAAAGGTAAACTTCCTTTTTCATCCTTCACAGACGTGGCATATATACGAAATGCTGTTCCAATACTTTTTTCCTAAACAAAATAGAGTTCAAGGACTTGCTGTCCTGAAACTGCAATAGCGCACAAAGTTACGTTTCAGATACTTGACTGAGGCTGCAAATCAGCTTTTTCTACATCTGAACGGTAATTTTACTGGTGCCTACGTATTGCTGGTAAAGAAAAAAAAGTTGCCTTTAGAATCTGACTGGAGATTAGTACGTCTTGTTAGTATGTACAGATTTAATTCCTAGCATGGGCTTCTTCAGGGAAGGGAACTGTTAAAAGAGGCAAACAAGATGTCAAACTAACAGCAGTTCTCGATATTTCCAAATTTGTACTGCTGTGATTGCTTTCTCTGTTATCATTTCCTATCAAAGAAAGGGAAGAATATAGTAAAACAGATTTAACTGCTTGCAGCTAAGTTTTAATAAACATTTGTCAGAAAGCAATTGTGCCTATGTTCTAACAAGAGCTTTGAAACCAAAGTATTAACAAAGCCGATCCAGTTCCCTTACGGAGATGATGTGGGGGAGTGAGGGGAAGTGTCTGCTCCCTTCTCCTTTTCTTCCCCCTCCCAAAGCGCAAAAATTGCTGAGTGGAAACACTCTGTTCAGAAATCTATATTAATGGGCTTATTCACATGCAGGAAAGTACATTGTACATGGCATTTTTCATCTTTAGGAAAATGTGCAGCTTGAGCAATGGAAGTTCATTAAATCCTATTTCAGCTTTGCATAAGAGATCAGTTATCCATACATTAATACTTCAGGAAAATGGGTAGTATGCTTACTAATATGTAGAAAGGCAGTGAGACTTGCTTGCCAGTACAAATAGTCATTAAATATCATACAAATATAATATTTGAAACTACCAAGTCTAGTGTATTCTCTGCTTTAAATGCTGACGGGATACATTAATTCTGTTATGCAAAAATGATGTCTCTCGCAGCTGTCATGTGCTGCTACTGCTGACATTCCTTTACGTGGATTCTTTTACTATTTTATTAGAACCCTTTAAGAACTAATTACTTTAAATCATTTTCCTTTAACCTGGTGCAGATGGACAAATGTTGAAGGGAAGGATAGGCTTTGTTGCAATGGCATACATGTGAGAGAGGGTAAAGTTTCTTATGCCCGCAGGAGCTCTTATTGGAGAAACAGGAGTCAATGCATCTCCCTGGACGTTTGTCTCGGGCTGCAGCTCTGGAGGCTGGGGTGGCAAGTGGGACAGGAAGTTTCCTTCTGCCTCCCCAGGTGGAGCAAGCAGGCAGCACCCATAGTGTCAGACCCCAGGAAACACCATGGCCTGAGGCTGTACTTGCTTGCCGTGCCTTATAGCCACAGAGAGCAGCAGAAAGCAGGCACGGAAAAATTATAAAGTCATAGAATAGAATCATAGAATGCTTTGGGTTGGAAGGGACCTTTAGAGGTCATCCAGTCCAACCCCCCTGCAGTGAGCAGGGACATCTTTAACCAGATCAGGTTGCTCAGAGCCCCGTCCAACCTGACCTTGAATGTTTCCAGGGATGGGGCCTCCACTACCTCTCTGGGCAACCTGTGCCAGTGTTTCACCACCCTCATCATAAAAAATTTCTTCCTTATATCTAGTCTGAATCTACCCTCTTGTAGTATAAAACCTTTACCCGTTGTCCTAAAGAGCAGGTATACCAACAAAGTCGCAAGGAGGTAATGTAAGACTGCTTTGACATGGCTCTGGCGTTTTGTGTCTTCCCTCTATTTGTGGCCAGCAGTGGTCAAGACAACCATGGGACATTGTTTTTGAGAGCTGGGGTGGGGACGGATCCCACAGAGTTTGTTAGGAAAAATGTTTGTTTGGGTCTGTCTTGTCTAGGCTGGATGGGCAATATTGTGACCAGCAAAGCGAAAGCTTCCAAAGTAGTATAAATATTCTTTAGAAGTCTAGTCAGGACTACATTTAATTCAAACAAAATTATTTGTAGGTCTTTAATCAGTTATTTCATGGAGTCCTCTTTCCTCAAGGTTGAATTCCAGTTTAATGGCAGGAATTATTGCTAAGGCATAGAATGGATGTTGGAATTTAAAAAAAATTCTTTATTTTTTAAAAAATTAAATTAAGGTAAACCTTTAGAAATTTTTATCTGCTTTTTAACTGAAGTGAGGGAATTATTTAATTCTCTCAAGATAGGACAGTGAATCTTTCAGTCAGGAAAACCAGAGAGAAGACAAAATTCAGTTATCAAATTAAAATATGTGAAATTAATTAGTTGTTTAATTTCAAACGTAAAATGTTAGCACCTTTTTAAATGTGATGTGACTGATGATAAGTGGTAACTTAGTTTTCATACTCTGGAGACATAAATAATACGAGCAATTTGGGTACTATGTAAAGATTATAAACTTGATTTGGTGGAAAACATGATCCAGTTGCCTTCATGGATTTGGAAGCTTTAGAACACAACAGTGGAAACTTTTACTACTGCATTAATTGCATCATCTCCCTCCCACCCCCAACAGAATAGTGAAGTAGCAAAAGTCAATAGCATAAATGAATGCCAACTTCAATGCAGTTATGAAGTGTGCAATATAGAATCATAGAATGAATCATAGAATGCTTTGGGTGGGAAGGGACCTTTAGAGGCCATCCAGTCCAACCCCCCTGCAGTGGGCAGGGACATCTTTAACCAGATCAGGTTGCTCAGAGCCCCGTCCAACCTGACCTGGAATGTTTCCAGGGATGGGGCCTCCACCACCTCTCTGGGCAACCTGTGCCAGTGCTTCACCACCCTCAGTGTAAAAAATGTCTTCCTTATATCTAGCCTAAATCTCCCCTCCTTTAGTTTAAAACCATCACCCCTTGTCCTGTCACCACAGGCCTTGCTAAAAAGCCTGTCCCCATCTTTCCTCTAGGCCCCCTTGAAGCACTGCAAGGCCGCACTAAGGTCTCCCCGCAGCCTTCTCTTCTCCAGGCTGAACAGCCCCAACTCTCTCAGCCTGTCCTCGTAGCAGAGGGGCTCCAGCCCTCGCATCATTTTTGCGGCCTCCTCTGGACCCGCTCCAACAGCTCCATGTCCTTCTTGTGCTGAGGGCTCCAGAGCTGGACGCAGGGCTCCAGGTGGGGTCTCACCAGAGCAGAGGGGCACAATCACCTCCCTTGACCTGCTGACCACGCTTCTTTTGGGGCAGCCCAGGATACGGTTGGCCTTCTGGACTGCGAGTGCACATATGTGAGGTTTCCTGCCTCTTCTGTGTCTTCCCTTTCTTCACAGTACAATCGACTTTCACATCTTTTTTTTTTTTTTTCCTAACCACTTTAACTGGTACTACTCACTGCATGGGAGAAGTTTTCTTGGTGCCTTTTCTTGACATCCTATGGCTACAGCAGTATTAAGAAGCTCACAGGAGAGGTTGTAATAATAAATAACCTTTTTCAAAGGCTTGTTGCCACAAGGTTAACGATGGGACCAAATTGATTTGCCTTCTGGCTTTAGTTCCGTTTTTCTGGATGAAGAAAAAGAGGAAAATTGGATTGTAGTCTGGGAGGTATGTGTAAGAAAGCCTAATTAAAAGTTTAATTCATTAACCCTAATGTCCCTACTTGGAGTCAGGTGGCAGCATCCGTATCTCCTGAGCATAGAAGCTGACAGAAGCAACTCCCCAAAAGCCAATTTACATACAAACGTGTAACAAAAATGAGAGATTCTTCTCAGCTGTATATCCCAGCAATTCTCTGTGGCTGTTGTCACCTGCACTGTTGGATAGAGCAGTATCAGCTTTAATCCTAGGCAGCTCAGAGACTCTTCGGCACAGTTGAAGGTGTCTACCCCTGTAATTCAGCATGCTGTGTAGTGCTTTTTATTTTTTTTTTTTTTTTTAACTCGCAGAATCTACCTGTTGAATACATCAGCCTTTGTCCCGAAGTTGTGGTGTAAATGATGCTGTCTTAACAGTTTAAGCATTAGGTTTGTTACACAGTAATTTATACTTTTTTTTAGTGGAAGCTCTCAATTTGATGCAGGAATACTTTCATCTAGTTTAATATCTGGTTTCATGTGGATATTTGACATAAATATATTGTCTTCCTTCTGGAAAAACACAATTATTTATCACTTTAAGTATATATTGAAAACAGATGGAAACCTTTTGAAGAATTCTGGTCATTGCAAGTCAGGAGGTGCCCAACAGGGACCTAAGGGACCTTTTCCTGGTTATGGCTTAGCGGCGGTTCCGTTTCTGTGTCGCGGTGAATCTAGCGGATGTACTTGCTGAGCACTGCTTCCTTGTGTGCAGCCCTCGGCAGCAATCTGTTCAATCCTGGCAAATGGTTCTTTACACAAATTGAAGGAATGTGTAAGAAACGTTGTGATTTTTTTATATCCTGCTTGCCATGTTTTCATGTTGGTTATCCCTAGGCCTGCAGAACAGTAAGGGAGACACTGAGAGAAGAATCGTTACATGGAGAGTAGGGTGTTCTGCATTGGCATAATTGCCTTTTTTTGGTTTTCTGTTGGATGGCACCAGTTCCACTGTATTAATGTTTTCTGTGAAGTTTGTACTGTTCAGTTGATCTCTTGTTGGAACTGGAGTAAGGCTGTTAAGATGGATACTGTTCATTCTTAAACATAAATTCATGATTCCTGTTACTTTAGTCTGGGATTGATACATTGATAAGAAGTTGAAAGGGATTTCACAGTTTTTCTTAGCTGTAGGCATGGGTTTTAAAAATAATTCTTGGTTGTCTTTTCTCTGGTGGAAAGAAGTAAAAAAAGTAGTATTTTAACTTTTTTACATACATATGTAGCTCAATTTTTGTCCGGGAGATAGTAGCAAAAATGTCTGAGTATGCTTATAGTTGTAGTGTATATATAACGTAATGTATACAAAATAGATATATAGATGTAACCGTGTGATGTAGTGATGTGGTTACATCTGAATGCTCGTTGAGATTTTAATGAGATGGTTGAGATCTCTGCATATGTGATACTCTCGGTTCTTTCAGGCATAGAGAAAAATCAATAGCAACCAAATTATGGAAAACAAAATATATAAAATATTTTCTGTGTGTATTGTTGCTTTATTTCTAAAGATATTTTGTTGGGCTTGCCTGATGCCTGTTCTGGATTAATTCATTTTCTGTGAGTATGATAGTCCGATAGTGCTGAGCTGCTCTTAGTGTGTGAGGCAGAAAGACGAGGGTAGCTCATTTTTAATACCTTGTGCCTCATTAACTTGAATATAGTTTAATACAATTTGGAAAATTATATATGTGTTTAAGCAACAAGGCATTCTAGATTTTGTGGAGCAGGTGGAGATGTAAAATGTGAAGTTTTTCATTTACAGTTATTTAATTTCTAATGAAAATGATCTTACTTGCTAATAAACAACTTTGCACTTTGCTTCCCCTGCTGTTGTGTGCTGCCATGACTGAGCTTCTTATGCTGGTGACTACAGAAAATATTTAAAGTAATCGGTAAGATAGGAGGTAAAAAGGGTGTGTGTGTGTGTATCTGAATTGTAGTATCTCTTCGTTGAAGTCTGTAGTATAATTGCATGAAGATGCAATATTAAAGTCTAATACAATTACAGGAAGATGCAAAACTATACGGTGTGTGGTAAGAGTTTCCATGAACTTGTAAGTGCATTTTTAAGTTGTTTGCTGCCTTAATAGTGAAGTTTAAAGCACTTCAGTCAGATCCTGCTTTTAGCAACTAATGGTTTTGTAACTAATGATTAAAATTTGTCAGACATTTTCTGGGCGAGATGTTTGCCTAAATTTTTAGCAGTAAAGTGTTAGCAAAGGAAGGCCAACAGTTTCCAAGACCAAAGTTGAAAAAAAAATACATAGCCCTTCCCAAATTTAAAATGCTCTTTCTGAAAAACTTCAAGGATCCACCTCTAGTGCTAGTGAAAACCTGTGTAACTATGGGTACCGAAAGTCCTGGTTGCAAGAGACGTGATTTGGTGGATGTGCCATTTTCTGCACAGCAGCTGATGCTCTCAAGCTCAACAGTATTTTCTCTGTAACTCCTCCGACCAGGTGCTGGAGGGCAGGTTGGATTTAAATGTCAGCACTGAAAGCAGCAGCCTGTGCCCTGTGCATGGGGAGGAATAAAATTTTCCAAATCGGAATAGAGAAAAGAAAAAAAAAAAAAAAAAAAAAAAAAAAAAAAAAAAAAAAGGAAAAAGGAGTGGAAATGACAGAAGATGAGGAGAGCAAGAAAAGCTTGTGCGGGTGTGATAACCAGGTGAGTTAGAAACAGGAGCCACATAATTAGATGCAAGGATAGAACACAGGAATACAGGAGATGAAAATGTTTGTTTTTCAGGGGAAAGGAGAATGATTACGTTTCTAACAATTAGTGTGTTACATTCCCATCTCCTAGCCTCCACTGCGATGACTTAGCTTCCTCTATGTGACCTTTAATTCCCTGCCCCACTACACCTTTGGCTGCCTTCCTCTCACCTAATCACTAGATGAGCAAAAGCCGACATATGGTGCCTCTGATTGTAAGTGATGCATTTTTAAGTTTTGGCAGGCCAAAAGGAACAAATAACTGTTGAGCTCGCACTGTGGGCTTTCCTCCAGTGGGAGCAATGATTTAAACCACTTTTTTTTTTTTTTTTTCCCCTCTTTTCAGCCAGAATTTCACAAATATTTATTGCATTTGCAGAATTTGATCTACAAGGCAAATTCTAAGGGTGACTGGCAGGCAACATATGGCTTTTTTTCCTGTTAGAAGAAGAAACTATGGAGAATTCAGAAAGGAGTTGACTTTCATGCTCTAAGTAAAGCTGGTCACTTCCATTGTGCCAAACATGATGTTGATGGGAGGAGGATGTCTTGTTTTGTCTTGGGACAAATAGATGTGCTGGAGTTGTATTTCTTTATCAGTTGGGTGGGGTCAAACCATACAAAGAGGAACCTGCTAAAGAGCAAGCAATAGCTGGTGTCAGGGTGTTCACCTGGAATAAATAAGTTCTGGGCTTGAGTCCCATGTGACTGCTTTGCCTTAAACCCATACCTTGTATTGCTGATGAATGCCAAGAACCTGGCAGACAGAGTGAGTCTTTATCCAAGTCTTTTGAAACTATTATTCTTTCGCTGAGCCAAGAGACAGATGCTAGCTCTGTCCTCAGAGGTTGTGGCACGCAGGTGGGGGTGCTAGGTTTGAATGATTGGCAGATATACCAATTGAATAGCTGGTGATATTCCTGGGGGTGCCTGCCGGCTCTGACATAAAATTTCATCCCATATTCTGGAGAAATAGTGTCTAACGAAGGCTTAATTTAAACTAAAATATATCAACAAAAGATTTGCTTTAATGGATAAGCATTTCACTAAAATGGATTCGATGGCAAAAGCCTGAACAGAAGAATAGTGAATATTAAGTTAAATATGTGCACTAGGAAATAGTAACTGCATATTTAGAAGAAAGACCATTTGTATCAGAAATAGTGTGACCAGCAGGACCAGGGAAGTCATCCTTCCCCTGTACTCGGCACTGGTGAGGCCGCACCTCGAGTACTGTGTTCAGTTTTGGGCCCCTCAGTACAAGAAGGACATTGAGGTGCTGGAGCGTGTCCAGAGAAGGGCAACGAAGCTGGGGAAGGGTCTGGAGCACAAGTCTTGTGAAGAGCGGCTGAGGGACCTGGGGTTGTTTAGCCTGGAGAAGAGGAGGCTGAGGGGAGACCTTATCGCCCTCTACAACTGCCTGAAAGGAGGTTGTAGCGAGGTGTGGGTCGGTCTCTTCTCCCAAGTAGCAAGTGATAGGACAAGAGGCAATGGCCTCAAGTTGTGCCAGGGGAGGTTTAGATTGGATATTAGGAAAAACTTCTTCACGGAAAGGGTTGTCAAGTATTGGAAGAGGCTGCCCAGGGAAGTGGTGGAGTCCCCATCCCTGGAGGTATTTAAAAGCCGGGCAGACGAGGCGCTTAGGGACATGGTTTAGTAGTGGACAGGTACGGTTGGACTCGATGATCTTAAAGGTCTTTTCCAACCAAATGATTCTATGATTCTATTGCCCATGTGTCTTCCATTTCTCTAATTTTAAATAAAAAAAAAGGCATGTTGGGCACAGGTAACAGGTCTCAGAATTAAGAGTTTAATGCTACAGTTGAAAACTAGGGCTGATACTGAGTAGATTGTGTGACCCTTTAAACTAGCATTTCCACAGACTGATAGTGTAGCACTGTCAGATTTGTAGAATGGTTGTAGCTATAGCAGAGGTGGTTTATACCTCTACTGTAAGCGCTTCAGATATCATAAATTCTGAAATACGCTTAAAATGAAACTATGCATCTTAAGTTAGTCACTCAATTGAGTTGAAATGTTAAACCAAAATTTTTTACTCTGTCTCCAGTACTTACAAAGTAAAAGCTTCATATTTCCAGAAATTACGCGTCAATGCAACCAGCGAGCTATAGCTGAACGTCCAAGGAAAGGGGGCGATAAGGAGAGATTCCAGTTCAATGTTCACTTAATTAAGAAAGGTAACTGCCAACTCAAATAAAGCAGAGTTCTCTCTCGCCATCAGCTGGTATCTGTGAAGTCAGTGATTTTTCACTGCTACCAAAGTTGTGGACTAAACTGGCCATGCTTTGACAAAATTGCTGAAAATGATGATACTGTTAGACAAGAGAGCTATTCTGGTGGGCATTTCTCAAGCTGTTTTGCAGATAAGTAAACAAAATTTGGAGTAGGCTTAAAATAACTCAAGGGCTTAGTGTAATTAGAGAAATGGAGAGAGGGTATTTCAGAAAACAGGTAGAGATGCCACCTCCTTTTTGATGTTAATGAGATTGTAAAACAATGTGGTGATTAATCAGGATTTTTAAAGGGATATGTGCAAATTAAACTCTAATTGAAGCCACCTATTAATTTCTTTTCAGTAAAATCCTAGAAAATCTGAGTTTCTCACTCTATACTGTGTTTTTAAAGCTCGTGGATAAGAAAAAAGTGGAAAAATGCTTTCAGAAAAACTTTCCTCTGTGCCTTTGTTAATACCTCATTTGTTTTGAGACAGAACTTGAAACTTCCTTGTAACATGCCTTATACTAAAGTGTCATAAAATTTTACAGGAATTTTAACAGTGATGATTAAAGCACTATACACTTCTGTACAATGTAGAATTTTAAGTTAAATACTTATGTCTGTAAAGCTGAAAGGAACAGTCAGGGTTACTCAGACTTCTTGTGGTTAGAGCTGTAGTTTCCAAGGAATGCAGGACAGGAGGGTGGTAATTCCTCCTGCTCATCATAGCAAACAGGGTGTGATGGAAACCCTGAGGGATCCCTTAAAACTAATTTGAAACTCATGGTTATCACCAGCCCTGAAACCACCAGTCTCTTTCCCCTATTTCATAATTCAGTTCTGTTTACCTTTAGTATGTTTAGACTCTGAATGGCTGAGTGAGCAAATCAAGTTACGCTACTGAAATGTAGAGTGAGTTTAATAATTGTTGTAAAGACCTGCAATGTCAAACTGCTACCTTAAAGGGCTTGTAACACATTTTAAAACTGTTATTAAAACACTTTTTTTTTTTTTTTTAACTAAAAGTGTGACTAAAATGTATTATAGAAACACGAATCAAGAGATCCTGAGGAAGGCGGATATAATCCCCTCTATTACCATGGATGTGCGTGTGCCAAAGCACGATGACAAAACTGTACAAGAAGAAGGGGATATGGTGTACCATGTTTTTCAGTAAGATGAGGAGCGAGTAGCGCAGCTTGGTTGGGGACTGGTGGAGTACTCTGGGGAAGCACCAACTGTGCTTGTCCATCTCTTACACCCTTCTCTGCTTTTGGCCTTTGGCAGGGATGGGATGTTGGGCTCCAAGAACTGACACGTGTCCAACCCGTCATTGTTGTGCATATGTTCCAGTGGTTCTCTCTAAAAAGGGAAGGAAAAATTTCAATGGCGTCTGATGTACGCCAACTCTGAGATAAGCGTAGAGATTGATTAGCAAGCTTTATGAACTAGTTCAGATGCTGCATCAGCTGAAGAAAATCTTTATTATTATATATAGTTATGGTTTTGTACACTCATACCATTATCTTAGATCTGGGTTTACTTCCCTGGTTCTACCTTTGTTATTTGTCCTATTTGCCTCCCTTGAACATGTTCTTTTCCTTGTTACTGTGGTTGTCTGTGATAATACTGACCACCTTTAGCAAAAAAAAACATTTGGAGAATTATTGATTAAAAAAACCTATATAGAAAAGCGATGTTGTTATTAATAGCTATTATTATTATTCCTTTTGTGTAAATAATTCACATGTTAAGATGCTTAGGGAGAAAATTCCTATTTCTGTGTCATTTGGTGGCAATAGCAGGGGCTGGAACTGCAGCTGGTTTGCGATAGAAAAATACAAACGTAAAAAGTAAGGTGGATAAATATTCTAGTTACCTAAACATACGTACGTGTTTGTACAGTCTATTTGTTCAAGGCTCATAGTATGAGCAAGGAATATTAGTATTTTCATAGTGCAGGCTTAGATTGCTCAAATGCTTGATAATTACAACTGAAAATTGCTACTAAGTGTCAGGTATAAGTGGAGTGTGCTGTAGCCCGAAGTACTGATGTGATTGATTCAACATCTATATGAAAAGGTTTGAAGGACTCTGCCTTATAAAACCCTCATGTTCTATACTAGAAGGACACCTGCCTGAATGTTTCATGTTTAGTTTTTACTTTGTCATGTGCAGTACTTGAACTGGCTATTTATTTTTAAAATACAAATGAAATTAATTAAGATAGAGGAATGAAGCTTTTATTTTGTTAATCTCGCTTTACCGCGCTCCTCACCCCACCGTGTTTTTTTGTTTTCTCCCTACCAGTGCAGATGCAAGAGAATAATAGCATTTCTTTTAAAAAAGACTATATATGCTCACTGTATTGTGTGTACATATATAGTGTGTATTTGTATTCGTATATGGATATCCATATATCCGTACATATGGGTATATATGTATCCCATATATATAGTGTGTGTATATAGGATCACGACCTTACCACTGACTTTTTTTTCCCTTCATATCCTATTCTGAGATTTCTGTATAATGTAAAATCAGGCTTTTACTGGATGATTTGTATTTCCAGGAATTTGTTTGACTTCTTGTTTTGCTCTGTCAATATCTTACTTTAGTGCTTACAGTTTCAGCAACTTAAGGTGAAAACAGGGACAAAACCAAAAGTAGCACTAGCTAAATAAATTGACTTGCCTATTACTTTAGATTACCTGCTCCCTTCTCCTACACACCAAAGAATTTGATATTAAATGTAATTAAAGGCTGGATAAAAGAATGTGGACTGATACATAGTGAGAGGAAATTTCTCCTTGGTTCTACATAAAGAAATTGTGTAGCTTCTTTGCATTTGTGTCATAAAATTTAATGTTTCTCTTTTAAAACCTGTATGTCTTTGTAATGTTTTATAGCATAAATTCATTGAAGTATATAACACCGTTACTTTCTTCAACATAGGTTGCTTCTTTATAATCGTAGTTAATCCTTTGGGCAACTCTGTCAATCATAAGGCTGGAAAAAGTAGCACAATGTTTCTGATTTCCTAATTCTTATCAAATCACTTCATGACTGGGTTTTGGGGTTGGGGTTTTTTTTTTGGTAACTTAGGGAAGAACTGTTCATTTTTGCCAAGGGTATCAAGTATTCAAAATCCAATAGAGACGGCTTGATTACTTGTTTAAAAGTGTGAACGAAACACCTTTTTAAGTGGAAGAAGTTATATGCCCTGTCAGGTTTTACTGTAGTCTGTAATTTCCTCATGATGCGATATAGACCTGTGCAACATAGGAATTAGGGAATATCTAAATGTCTTTAATGGCATGTTACAGTTTGGCATATACCTCTTTCATCAACAGATGGATTTCAATGGAAAATACGCAGCCTTGCTTTTCTCATGATCATAGATCTCTGTGTGATGTTCACTGAACTCTAGAAATGGCACTGATACAGGAGATCCGAAAGACAAATATATGGATATAAGAAGTATGTAGGAGTATTGCTGAAGCATCCTCTCTTCTTTTCCCATTCCTTTACTTGGCCTGAGCGTAGCCAGCTGAGGAAGACCTCACTATGCAGAGTTAGCCATTCAGCCACGGAGGACATGCAAATTTGGCTGAGAAGAAAGTAGAATATGTCCTTTCTATTGCAATTTGAAGTTATTTGCCACAAATAAAGCCAGAGAGAACAATAGTGCAAGGGTGGTGGTGTTGGTCTTTTTTTTCCTTCTCTGTTTCTTTGCTTGAGTGCCAGCCAGTAAGGCGTTGACACACAACCAACTGTTGGAAGTGTTAGTAAAGATACTGCCGTTGGGTGCTGCAATTTCCTTGGGAGCACCTGTGAAGCTGGAATCCATAGGCAGTGCTAAGCATTTGATTCCACACTACATATCCATATGCAGCCCCTGATTTTGTAATTGGTTTTTGGTGAAATAGCAAAATGATTTGGAGTCGCTGTCATTGGGACATTTTGAAGATACTAAAGGGTGTTTTGAGCACTGTCTTAGCTTTTATGGATAGGAAGCTTTGTTACCTCCAAATATGACCTCTAATTCATCTAATTCAGTTTTAACAGTAAATGTTGTAGTAGTGTGAGAATTCTGGATCATGATAATGAAATCGTTGTTTTGGGAAACGGCTCAACTTCAGCCTAACTCCACTTTATGTGCAATAGCTCCATGGAAGAAAATGTAGGCCTGTGCCCTAATACCCTATCTGAAGAAAGGAGGAACAATTACATCTGTGTGTTCCTACAAATGATTTTGATGGTTTTTGGGGTAAGGAGAAGAAAGGGGAAAGTCAAACACTGCAAAGAACGGAAGCAATGTTTTTACATAGAAACCCTCTTGTGAGAATCTCTTGGCCTCAGATATTGAAGAGCAGGAAGGATGACCCTGCNTAACTATTTTTATTGAATATCTCCTGTTAGAGTATATTGTGCTTACAGAAAGCATTGCTAGAAGGTGGGAATAAGTAGTTGAAAAAAGCAAAATGTAGAAAATAAACACGTGTTCTGAAAAATGGTAAAACATGTTTCACCAACATAGTTGGAAATTGTTATTGGTTATTTTAAGATGTGATCATAAGAAACTACGAAAAAATTCTGTCAAAAGCAGTAGCACTGGGCTGTGAATTATTCGTTAGCATAATAACCTCTTATTGTTCAAA
>VYZW01009071.1:35067-46171 GCA_013401315.1 Balaeniceps rex | reverse complement strand
TTTGTGTGCTCATTGCTGAGACATTCAAGGAAAATTGCCTGACTTTAACATATCTTAAGAATTTGAAATAGGTCTTTCAATAGCAAGCTCTTTGCATATGTACATGATAAATTACAGGATCAGAGTTTGAAGGAGTATGAGCATATTTCAAGAAGAGAGGAGAACAATACTGTTGTCTCGATTTTATTAAATTGACTTATCTTATCTAGCCTTTTTACAGGGTTAATACTAACTGACTTAGCACTCTCTGTGACTTCCAAGTCTGTAGAATAATTTCTATATTAATACCAGGAAAATATGCTGAAATTATTGTGTCATATGTATCTAGAATAAATACACAATATTGATCCTGCTTTCACTGTGTACTTAGCCTTGACATTTGTCCTTGATCTAACAAGGAAAGTGAAAGATTAGGGATTAAACTCTAACTGAAAAAAGATTAGTCAAGATTTACTCAAAATAGTCAATTTGATATATGATACAGGTTTTTAATTGATGTTTGTTTCATATGTGGTCTTACAAAACAAATTATATTAATCAGTTGGTTTACAATAGTTTGCACTTAGTGAACACCTTCCATCTGAGAATGTTAAGCTGCTTTACAAATAATTAACAACTCAAAACAGAATTATAGGCAAGCAAATGCTATTGTCTCTACTACATCTGTAAAAACCCTTACTATAGACAGAGTGACAATTTTTTTCAATAGAGTTAGCCTTTAGAATTAAGAGACATCAGTGACACATATGAATTTGTGTATGGGGATTCTATCTTGACTCATATTAAATGTACTTACTTGTACTAGAGGCCTACTCCTGTAGAATTATACCTGTGGCTGTATTCTCTACTGTAGACGATATTTTTAATAGTAACTTTATTTTCTTCTAATCAACCTCTTGAAGGTGCGTATGAATACAATGAGTTGTCACTGATCGTCTTTTACCTGTCAATAATGCATTCTAATTAGTTGGGTTTTGGCAAAGCCATCTTTCTCCACTTCACCTAGAAATGTGTGATTGCTGAGATTTATCTGGTGCTATTGTCGTGCTACTTGGCACTGTGCATAATACAGCTGACTTCAGCAGGGTTTTTCTTGTTGAGCCAACGCAACCATATACTTTCAATTAAACAGTGGTGTTAGTAGCCTGTGTGGGGAAAAAAATACACTAACCAGATGAGAAATCATTAGAGGCAGAGAACAAAGCTGACTCCAGCAGCCATCCCAGGCTGGAGGGACCTTCAGGAGAGGACAGTGAGGATAACTGAGGAGATGGCACTGGCCACTTAAATTTTCTGATGAGACTGGTAAGAAATCCATTTTATAATATTTTAACTGTATCTTGCAATTTGCCTCATGAGTACAATTTTGCTGACTTCTCTTTTTAGCTACAGAACCAACATTTCAAAGGTTAATGTTACTTTATCAGTATTTTCAAAGACAGACCTTGAACAAATGTTACGAGCGTGACCTTAGAAACCATAAACAACTGATACACAAAATTTCACAAACTGTAATTCTTCGGTACTCCCTAGCTTAGCCAAATATCTACCTGACATCAGATCTTTTGTTTTTTTAAACTGTCAAGGCTGTGTCTTTCTAGATAGATTAACTGAAATTATTGTCAAAGGTAAGCAATGCTGTTTGGCTTGGTAATGATGTCAGTCTAACTCGGCACTCCAACCATTTCACAATGCTTCTCAATGTTTTTTTTCTGGGTGCAAACAGTTATTTTCTTTCCAGCTTAAGAGTATAAAGCCACACTTCAGGAATAAGGTAAACCCTGAGTTACTTGACAACTCCTCAGCTTGGAGAGGTCAGCTCCCCTCCCCTGGGTCAGATCCTCTGGTGTGATTCATGCTGCGATCCGGAGTCACCCTTCTGTGACACCCTAGCTCTCCCCTTTTCCCATGGGACTCTGACAATGCTAGTGGTTCTTCAGTCTCCCATGTATTCCTTTTTTCATGTAAATTTTGGCTGCTCTGTTCTCTTATTTAAGTAATTAACAACATGACATTTGAAGGTAATTCTGGTGTGTGGCAATGTTAAGCTTTCTAAAACATGATGATAACCAGAAAAATGGAATTAAGATGCGATACAAGGTATGCTTTCATTGTCACTAACATGAATAGCAAAACCTCTGTCTGTCCTAGGGCAGTCAATATTTGGCCAATTATGAGGTCTAAAACATGCCATACCCAATGGATCTTATGAGATACTGCTGCCAAATTTCCTTTTGAAACCAAAGTGTTGTTGCTCTCTACTTAAAATTAATAAGCTTCATTCTGTGCTGTTGCATGTACCATCAGAAAAATTATTATTATAGCAGCTTCAAAGAAGAAATGAACTAAAGACCTGGATCAAAATTCTCACACAGAAATGTGAAACTTGACATTTGGGTTCAAACTTTGCAGCTGGGTCCTTTCTCCAAGTTTTTACATTTAGGGATGGTGCAAATACCAGAAGTTGAACACTTACTCATATAATCCGGCCAAACTAAAACAAATGGAAATGTGTCCCAAGAAGAGGGATGGGGTGGACATGGTTTGATCAGAGTAAATCCAGGTAACAGAGCAGTTAATAGCACAGAGCCAGCACTGACAAAGGAAACATCATTTGAGATGCATAATTTATGAAGAAATTGTAAGGATGGTTTAAAATTTTAATCATATCAGCAATCACTGCTTGACAAAGAAAGACCTAGATGGGACTGTCTAGATCACAGAGTTAAACTCCCACCATCAACAGCTGTTTAGTTCCAAAGTGTCTATGTAGCAGCTATTCACATCCCTGCTGGGACCTCTCGTGAAATTTAGACCTATGTTAAAAGGCAAAAAGCCACAGCCCTAATGTATCATAGGAACGGTGCACATGAGATACTGAGCATTACCATCATCTTGAGGTACCTTGCAGTATAACAGCCCCTGCCCATTACAGCTGTGCAGGGTAATTAGCGTGCCTTAACTGTTGGTTAATATTTCCATAGAAGTCTGCAGTGAATCAGATGCAGCTACCTGCCTGTCTAGCTGCCAATGCACATGGAGATTTATTAGAAAGTCACAATTTAATGCTATTTTTCTCTCATCAGGCTCATGCAAAAGTTTGGCATAACTACAAAAAACACTTTCAACCATATCAGAAGGGGATGATGTCCATAGTATTGGGATCCCACTGGATTGAGCCTAACAAATTGGAGGATGCTTTGGACATTTCTAAATGTCAGCAGTCTATGGAGAGAGTACTTGGGTGGTTTGCTAAACCCATTCATGGGGATGGCGATTATCCAGAAGACCTGAAAAATGAATTCTCATTTTTGCCACGCTTTACTGAGGATGAGAAAAACTACATAAAGGGAACAGCTGACTTCTTTGCATTTTCCTTTGGACCTAATAACTTTAAACCTCCAAACACTCTACCAAAAATGGGACAAAATTTGTCACTCAATTTGAGGGAAGTACTGAACTGGATTAAACTGGAATACAACAGTCCTCGAATCTTGATTGCAGAGAATGGCTGGTTCACTGACAGCCATGTGAAAACAGATGACACCACAGCCATCTACATGATGAAAAACTTCATTAATAAAGTTTTACAAGGTTTGTACACAAGTTAGTTGTTGGAGTTTCGGAGAGCTTTTTAAGATCATTTGATATTTAGCTCTGTAATGATGTAATTGTTATTTTAAAAGAGATAATGGCAACTAAGTTAATTATTAATTATTTGTACTGCATGATCCACTACAAGTCATGGATCAGGATCTACTGGTGCTAGGTGTTGTACAAACACAGAAAAAAACCATAGTCCCTGTCCCAGAAAGCTAAAGTCCAACATCTACATTGGATTTTAAAACTAAATAAGTGCAAAACTGAGTCAGAAATTAATGAAAACAAATCTCTGGGATATCATTTGTCACTGCTGGTAGCCCAACTGTAAAGCCTTTGTGCAGGTACATACCTTGACAGCAGGAAAACAAGACAATGACTACGGACTGTCATTGCCACCATGCTGGGGTCCTACTCCAACGTAAAACGCATGAAGGAAGTCAGCAGGAGATGGGCGATCGTTCTTCGGGATTATTACATGCCAAACAGAGAGAATATGTTTTAAAGACACGCTTTTAATCTTAGTGTTTTCCCTTCGTAAATCCAGCACACAGGGGTGCTCTCTGAAGATAAAAGATTTAATTTTGTATGAAATATAAACGCTGTTAGTACCTAAAGCCTCTGCAAAACCAGTATTTCTTTTCCTCCTCAGCCAGTTTGTAGGTTCAGCGCTGGGAGAAGGACAGCTGCTGGTCCCGAGAGCCATCCTCCCAGCAGGCTGCCCCACTGCTGATGCCATACAGTGATGGAAAGGCTCGCATCCCTTTACAAAAACCTTTCTTATCCTCAGAAAAGGGAAAACGCGCGTAATCGTTTACTCTGGCACCAAGTCAGGAAGTACTGTATCACCGACAAACATAATTAAGCTCCTAATGAAGATTATCCAGATATATTTAAAGTTGGTTCAAATTGTAAACTTCACATAGCACAGCTATGTGATATGTCCTGCCTTTTCCAGATTTTGAGGAGGTTACATTCCAGCATTTGGTTTATGATATTTTAAATAGTGCCTTGACACAGCAGGGAAGTCTAGATGCAGGCCTGGATTTGGAGGTGTGGAACAGGTAGATTTCTAGACATATACATAAGAAAATCCATAGTGTCTTCTTTGTTTTGAATCTTCTACAGCAGGCCTGGCTGTAATAACCATCCATGGATTCACACTTCTAAAATACTTGGTCAATGTTAAACCAATAACTACTTCTCAAGAATTGTCATCTATGTTTTTATGTATGCAGATACTTCAACATCTGCTTCAAAATACAGGATTATCTCTTAATGAATATGGTTTTTGTGAAGCAAACTTTAATTTGTCTGATCGGTAATAATATTTGGAACATACTTTCATATTTTTACTTACAGAGAAGTCAGGTATAAATTTGCTGTTTGCAGCAAAATCAGTTAGGTCATGTTAACTTCAAGACATCATTTATATAGGCCAAATTGTAATGGGATGGTGGCTGTTAAGATAACATGTAACAGCCAATGAGGAGCTCTACTCTGTGTATGTGTTCAAGGAGAGTGCTGTAAACTTGGTAGTGTATGTCTGTATCTTATGGTACTGTGAGTCACGAAAATACGTGATGTATAACATCACCGTTGCAATGAACTGACCCCAGTTATGATACAAGTGTGCAACTGAAACTACAGCTTCTTAGCGGCATGCATACGCCTGTCAATACTGAAACTATTGCTTCTGCAGAAGGACTCCAAGGCTCCACCTACAGCTGACACAGAAATGCCTTGAGATCTGCTTCTGTGGATGTCACCTCTGGTGACACAGGGAGCTTAATTACCTCCTGACCTCTCCTACCTTCAGCCCCTTGTTCCTGCCCCCAGCATCCCTATGTTTTTTAGGATTTTCTCATACCCAGTCTAATGTTCAGTGAGGATCCTGACTTCTGTTTCTTCTCTCTCCTTTCACTGTCACTGCAGACAGTGCTACAAACATACTCTCATGCTGATCCAAAGGATCTCTACCTATCATCCGCCTAAGTATTAATTCTTCTTGCCACAAAATATAGATAAAATAGCACTTTTTTCCCTACCCATTTAAACAGCCAAAAATTCTCCTCTAGGCATGCACCATCTCGAGTACCACAGAATCTTTTGCTCTGACAATTAAACTTAGCCCCCATTCATTCAGTATGCTTCTAGAAAAAAATACTTTTTCTCAGTTGCCACTTATGCTGTCCCTATATGTCTACTTCCATTTGTTCAACCTCCCTCATTGCAGACATGAAGTACTCATCTTTACTTGCAGGGCCCTTCTGGCCTGTCTCTATCTATCCTCTACATCATTCTCCACCTCTGCATTTTGCAACTGGTATTTTCAGACATTTTTGTACTTTCTTCCATGGTTTCCCTAATACTTAGAAGTTGCTTTTCTTGAAAATAAATGCCATTGTATTGCTTCATTACATTCCCTCATCCCTTACCAGTATTCTGACCTTGTCTATCAGCTTCTCATATACTTACATTGCAGGCTCTTGGGCTTTCCGATTTCTTCATCCAGCAGCTAGTAAAATATCATGCTTGACTAAGAAAGTACTGCTGGGTACCTTGTTACTCTGCTGCATAAATACAAGTACTGTGCAAAACTACCTCCTGCTGAAGTTGCAGATGCTGTGACTAAGGCAAAGAAGTTCAGTGGAAATATAAAATTGTGCAAAGTGAATTGTCCTGAGAAAATAAGGCAAAGCAATGTTCAGTGAGAATAGAGCTTTAAATCAGAATACTTCATCTTTATTCCTTGGCTTACTCTCAGTGCACTACAGGTAAAATATGGCTGTCCATCTCTCTGTGTCAAAATCCTCAGTAATCCCATGCGGTCACTGCTTTGCCCTTGATATTCCAGCCCTTATAAGGTTAACATGAGGAGTTATCCTGCGTTATTTCCTAGCTCAAAGCTGGCGACAGGCAGCTAACATGACTGAGCATGGAGTTTGGACTTTTTCTTCCAGGCTGCCAGCTGGCACATGCTGTAGGCGAGTAACGAACGTTGATGTTAGCTGGTGTCCAGCGAGAAGCTGCTTTGGAAGTTCTGCTGCCCTCCCTGGTCAGTCGTGTTCCACATCTGAGAAAGCAGTCATTTTGTCATCTTTCTCATATATGTAAAAGATTATAAGTATTCTCCTTTGCAAGGTGGAGGGACATGAAGATTGACTGAAGAAACATGCATGTGCTACACCCATTCAGTGGATAAATCAATCACTTCAGTCTCTGGGTTGATCAACCCAGCTTCTTCTAAAGTCATGACATGTCCCATACCGACACATTTAATTTTTTCAATTTAGAAGCTGAATAGACATTCCTAAATGTTAGAGCTTGCAAATAAATCTTTCAAATAAAGGTAGAGAGTTTTAGCTTCATGACAAATAGGAAGTCACAAACTAGATCAACTGTTGCACCCTTAATTTTTAGTCATGATTCTCTAATTTTGTTGGAATATATTACTTGCAAATCATCAAATGCAATTTAAAATCTGGATGTGACATAATATTTCATGTTTGCTCAGAGGAGAAATAAAGCATCCTACAGTAATTGAATTTCTTAAGGAACACTACACTTAGGATGTACGCATTGTTTAATGAATAAGGACTAAGATATACAATGTCTGTCACAGTTTTGCAATGAATTACAATGGGCCAATAACTCTATCAGTGTTGAGAAAACCCTCAAGATTCTCAAAGTGAATAGACTTTCTCATAAATATCCCTTATATATGTTAGAGTCCTAAATATAAGACTCACGGATGTTACTTTCTCTTACGCAGCTATTAAATACGACAACATAGATGTGTTTGGTTACACGGCCTGGTCACTCCTTGATGGCTTTGAATGGCAACATGCTTACAACATCAGGCGCGGATTATTTTACGTAGACTTCAAAAGCGAAAAAAAGGAAAGGATTCCCAAGTCATCTGCACTTTATTATAAACAAATCATACGAGAAAATGGCTTCTTCCCAAGGGAGTCTACCGCAAGCTTGCAAGCTCAGTTCTCCTGTGACTTCTCCTGGGGTATCACCGAGTCTGTTCTCAAGGTAAGTGTAAAATATTGGGAAGACCACTGGATGCAGAGCGATCACAACAACTTTACTTTGTGAATAAATGACCGTGTAAGGCACCTTTCATTCAGGAATTTCTTTGCACACTGCAAACCGAAGTTAAGCCTAGCCATAATTGCATAGGTTCAATTTTACGTGCTTTACAGGTTTTCGGGTGAGCCAGTCACAAAGTGCTGGGTGCTCCTGCAGCAGCAGACCCCTCCGCAGGAGCCCTTCCAAGGCTGGCCCTCCCTCACCTTCCCTCTGCTTGCATCTCCACATGGCAAATCAGATCAGGAAATTTCAGACCAAGAAGTTGACCCCAACCAATTGTTCCTGGGTTATTTTTCAACCAGGGGAGCTTCCCCAGTCGAGTTCGCAGTGTGGCCGTAGGGATGCCTAGGATAGCACGACAGAGAGGCTACCAAAGGGCAGGGACATGGTGGTTACGCTGGTGGCAGCAGAGCTACCCGCAGGCTTGAGGTCTTGTCTAAAGCTACTGAACAAGGCAGAAACAGATTCCTGGGTTGAGCCTGGCTCTAAGTGCCACTTCGACAAGTGGGTAACAAACCGTTCATTAGAAAGACTTATACGACAGGTGAAAATAACCAACATCAGCACATATGGCCTTTATCATCTGAGCTCACATTTGAAAACAGATCATACCACCTTTTTTCCAAACTGGCTCCAACAGTACCTACTTCTACTTTAAATGTGGTAGATAAGCTAATCGTATGTATGGCCAGTGTTGGGATACTCTTTTTGTCATCGCATTCAACAAGACAGTCCAATGACCAACATCAGCCTCAAAAAATAACAGCAAAATTCCATAATTTAACCTATTCACTGACAACCATAGGGAAAAAAAAGTACAGCTTCTATATACTTTGTTAATCAAAAGTGCATTTTCTTTAAAAAATCAGATTTAATCTAAATATTTTGAATCTCTATATTGTATTACAAATCCTACAAAAAATCTTCTAAAAAATTGGAATAGTAAAAAAATATCCTGTGCTACACAAGATACATCCTGTGCTAACCTTGTTAACTAGTAGATGATAGTCAAGATATAACTAATATTAAACACTACAAGCTGTTTGTGTCAGATGTTTGCAAAGGCAGAAGGACTGCCACAGTTTCACAAGGTTTATCTCAGCAGCAGTGCCAAAATAATCCGTGCCTGCCTCATATACCGGCGGGTGCTTGTTCTTACCACCCTGCTCTCCTGCCAGCTGCCTGAGAACTGCTGTTTGCATGACCACAGGGTGAACTTGACCCGGGAGATGTATCTGTGCGAAAATATATGTTGTGTAGGCTGGTGGCAGGGCAAACGCCAGTGTGCACCTGAATAGAAAGGAGAGTACAATTTTAGTGTTTTCTGTAGATGAAGGAACAGAACAGGTAAGATGACCACCAGCACAGACAAAGCCATATAGGCGAGTCAGTTATCCTCTTCCCCTCGGAGCATCTAAGCAGGACCTTCTGACATCCAGCACTAATCCTACAGCCAAGCACAGGCAGAAATGCAGACTACAAGCAGGCATTCATTTAATTAAACCCTGTTGTGACATATGATTTTTATTTTCACAGGCAGAATCCGTGGCTTCCTCACCTCAGTTCTGTGATTCCAGCCTGTACCTCTGGAACATCACGGGAGACGGGCTCCTGCACAAAGTTAAAGGGGCGAAGCTAAAAACCCGACCAGCACAGTGCACAGATTTTGTCAGTATTAAAAAGCAACTTGACCTCCTGGAAAAAATGAAAGTCACCCATTACAGATTTGCACTTGACTGGTCACTAATTTTACCCAATGGAGATTTGTCTGTGGTCAATAGGCAAGTTCTTAGGTATTACAGATGCGTGATTAGTGAAGTACTGAAACTCAATGTTCAGTCCATGGTCACCTTATATTATCCAACTCACACCTACCTGGGCCTGCCGGGTCCTTTGCTGCAGACGGGAGGGTGGTTGAACCAGTCTACTGCCTACGCTTTTCAAGACTATGCTGCTCTATGTTTTCGGGAACTTGGTGATTTGGTTAAACTTTGGATTACAATAAACGAGCCTAACCGGCTAAGTGATGTCTACAATAGGAGTAGCAATGATACATACCAGGCAGCACACAATTTATTAATAGCACATGCCATGGCCTGGAAAATATATGATGAGCAGTACCGGTCCTTTCAGTATGGCAAAGTGTCCCTGTCCCTGCATTCGGACTGGGCTGAGCCTGCCAACCCCTACTTTGAATCTCATTCAAAAGCTGCCAACAGGTTTCTTCAGTTTGAAATAGGCTGGTTTGCCGATCCCATATTTAAGACTGGGGACTATCCAGCTACCATGAGGGAATACATCGGCTTAAAAAACAGAAAAGGCCTCTCCTATTCTTCATTGCCATCTTTCACAAGCGAGGAAAAGCAGCTCATCAAAGGTGCAGCTGACTTTTACGCACTGAATCATTTCACCACCAGATTTGTGATTCACGAACCTCAGAATGGGAGCCAGTATGAATTTGATCGTGACATCCAATTTCTGCAGGATATCACCTGCCTGACCTCCCCTTCCCGTTTGGCAGTGGTGCCTTGGGGAGTGCGCAAAGTTCTCAAGTGGATTAAAAAAACCTACGGTGACATCGATATTTACATCACAGCAAACGGAATAGATGACCAGTCCTTAGACAATGATGAACTCAGAAATTATTACTTGGGAAAATACATACAAGAGGTTTTAAAAGGTGAGTATATGATAGATTCAAGTTCCCCAGAGCCATTTCTGTGGCACAGACCCAGGCATTCCTTAAGCAAGCACCTAAGACTTGCCCCAGACAGAGCAAGCAGCTCTGGTTGAGGTGCAGGAACTGGCCATCAGCATTCAGCCTCCTGATGGGCTTGATTCTGCAGGCACACTCAGGGCAGATACAATACAAAGCAAGGGCATCAAGCCCTCAGGTGAAACGCAGCCACAGCTGCTTCCAGTTGAAACCACGTGAGAAGCCATCTGGGCATACATATACAGCAGAGTATTCAGCAGTTAGTAGGAGATGGCACTTCAGACCAACAGCTCCCAAGAGACAACTCTAATTTCTACTCTACAAAGAAAGGTGGGAGCCTCCTTACTTGCTGCTGAACTAGAGTCATTGAACAGGAAAGCACAAGCTAGTCCAAGGAGACCTGGAGGGACATACAGAAGAAATACGGCAGGTCACCAGATTTTTAAGGAGCTGCTGTTGAAGGGAGAGTCAAACTCTAGTTCCTGTTCCACTACTTGCTTTCTCCTGTGCACCTCCAGAACTCTAGTTCTTCACTTTAGAGAAAAATTAATAACAATTATGGAGGTAGAAGACAAAAATGTTCAAGGCAATGATCTTTGGTTTATTGTATGAGAAATGCTGCAGGGACCTCACCCCTCCCATCCCTCTTCCTCCAACCAAATGTTAAAAGGAAAGCAGCAAGCCACA
>VYZW01009071.1:23644-33769 GCA_013401315.1 Balaeniceps rex | reverse complement strand
GGATACCAGAAAGGCCTCGATATCTGAACCACCCAGCCAAAACGAGACGTACCATACTTCCTTGCACTCACTATTCCCTATTGGCAAGCACTAGCGAGTTCCCTGATCAGGACATGGGGCATCTAAAAGCTCTTCTGAGGCACCTGTCCCCAAACATAGTCTATGTATCCTGGTTTCTCCTCTCTAGGAACTAGCTACATAAAAAATGAGACAGGTCTTACTCATGGCTAAGCATGGCTTCAGATTACTTTCAGACATGAACAAGAAACAGAGCATTTCCCCTCCAGTGCTTAGCTCTTTCTCAATTACTCTAGGACTAATGAGCATTTGCTGATTTATTTTCTGTGCTAATTTCACATTGCAAACAAAAGAACAATAAATTATTAAAGGAAGTAAGTTATTAAAGGAAAAGCTTGTTTAAAGGGCACTTCATCATAGTATTGCTATTTTAATTTTCAGATAGCATGATACTTTATAGCACTCACACAAAGATCCCCCCCAATTTACAATGTTCTTGCTTAATCTGGGTCACATCCCCAACTATACTCTCTGCTTACACATGACTTAGAGATATGTTTACTCACCAAGAACTGCTATTTATGATTTTGTTAAAGTGTTTTCACCCAACACTTGGGTGCAGCAGTATAACATACAGTCATGCATGCTGCAGGGCTGAGCAGCTGAGTTTGGAGCAGGGCAGGAATTTTCAGAAAGCTCCTCTCATGGCACAGATGAGCAGCTGCTCCCCTTGAGTCATCACAGCTGGGTTAAGTGAAGAGCAGCATCTGGCTTTTCCCAGGAAAGCAAGCTCCCAGCTCTAACCCTGTTCAAAACCAGCTTTCACAGAGTAGGCCCAGAAAATTCCCAAATTCTAACCTTTTTTTTAAAAACAACAATGCTGATGCACTGTTTCTACTTAATTAAAGACAGTGGGAGCTGAGTATTGTTAGAAGCAGTAAGTGTAAATATTCTATGGTGCAATTAATGCTTTCTAAATTGATAGATTAATCATCTGAAATCTGAACTCATTACCAGAAGGTTTGCCGGTCATGCAAGGTTTTCTTAACAACATTTATTTCTTTTTTTTTCCCCCCTTCGCAGCGTACTACATTGATAAAGTCAAGATTAAAGGCTACTATGCATTTAAGCTGACCGAAGAAAAATCTAAGCCCAGATTTGGATTCTTCACTTCAGATTCAAAAGCCAAGCCTTCAATAAAATTTTACAATAACCTGATAAGCAACAACGGCTTTCCTGCTGACTATTCAGTCTGTGATCCCCCCAACCAAGAAAAGCAGTGTAGCTTCTGCTTGTTTATTTCTCAGAAGAAGCCGTTAATCTTCTTTGCCTGCTGCCTTTTCTCTACTCTTATGTTGCTTTTAACCATTATTGTTTTTCACAAAAGAAAAAGAAGAAAACGTTTTAAGGCAAAAAGCGTCCAGTGCATGTGTGTTCCATTTTAAAAAGGGGGCACAAGCCCACTTTCAGTGAGATCCATCACTGTTTGCATTCTACAGAGGATGACGCAGATCAGACAACTGTAGAAAAGCACTGCGTGAGTCACTCCAGTCATACAAACCAAGCATTTCGTTGGAGAACGGAAAGCAATTGTATGCACAGGAAGAAGAGCTATGGCAACATTTCTTTCTGGCGAAATTACTTTTACCCACCTTCTGTATGTAGAAGTAAAATTCATCTATTTAAAAAAAAAAAAGAAGAAAATTTTATGACTGTCCTGTGCCTTGGAATAAGTGTTTGACTTGAAAAGAGATATTAAGCTCTGAGAACTGATATGCACTTTTCTATGAACCTCTCTGGACCAAAGAGTCTTGTGATGTATATTCATGTTACGAATGTTGTTGACCATGAAACTGCAGTTGTTTGGGTTTACAAATAAGTGTCATTAAACCCCGCAAACTTCCAACTAAAGTACAACACCAAGAATGAAATGTCCTGGGCCAGCTTCTGAAGATACCTCTAAAAGAACAAATCCAACAACTCCATTATCAATGAACATACCTGTATCTCTTACATATTGGGTGAAGTAGAGATCAGATGTTAACATTCTAAGCAAATGTAACTGGACCCACAGGAGACAAGTCAAAATAATATACAATCACTATTTTTCATAGGGATGAGAGGAAATGGCCTCAAGTTGCATCAGGGGAGGTTTAGATTGGATATTATGAATAGTTTCTTTACTGAAAGAGTGGTCAAGCATTGGAACAGGCTGCCCAGAGAGGCGGTGGAGTCACCATCCCTGGTGGTGATCAAAAAACCTGTAGATGTGGCACTTCGGGACATGGTTTAGTAGGTATGGTGGTGTTGGGCTGGTGGTTGGACTAGATGATCTTAGAGGTCTTTTCCAACCTTAATGATTCTGTTCTATTATCTCCAAAATGTGGCAGCCATAAAAATATTTACTAGCAGAAAACTAGCAGAAAATATATAGCAACTATTAATCTACTCAAGAGGGTGATGAATATAATTCTAAATTGCACTTTTTCGTAGAAATAAATATATGTTATCATCTTAGCTCTGGTCAAGTGCCAGTGCAAGCCAAGGGTGGGATAAAAACCATGAGAGGAGTTTACTGCTATTGCTGCATTAAACAAAAGCTACCAACCCAGGCATAATGCTCTTAAAGGACAAATGAACCTGCTAATCTCATTTAAACTGTTCAGGGACCAAACCCAGAGGTCTCCCTTGGTCTGGTTTCGGTCATCTCAAAATGAGCCCAACAAGTTTCTCCTGTGAATTGTACCGTCATTTAAAATTCACACTGGCCAGCCTTTTCAGTCATTGCATCAAATTGCATGCTCAGACCATCCCTGCCCAGGAGGGTACCACGTACCTCTGAAGAGGGGTACAGAAGCTGCTCTAGAAATGGAAAGAAGGGCAAAAAGAGGCATCAGTTAAAATCCTACTGCCTTCCTCCACTTTACAACCTTCTTTCCAGTGGCTGGTGCCATTTTCAAGACACAGTGAAAGCCCCAACCTGTTGCCATTAGGAGCTAGTTACCTCAGTCTTAGGGTCCCCAAAACAGACAGCACCACTTTATCTGTACCCCAGTGCTTCTGAAGAGATAAGGCATATAAACACATTGTCTTTTCCAGCTGCATCTGAACACACAAGATAGCATCAAACACAAGGTAAATGATGATGTATTATGATAAAGTAAACAACGACATAAACGATAAAGTATTGTGGCCACTTACAAACTACTAGAAACTTTGTGGAAGTGCTACTTTGAGGATATGTGCAATTGACTGAATCCCAGACTCCCAATACTTGACCCAACCTTGAGTCTCAGTTCATAAATGCATGAGACTATTTCTCCATTATATTTCAAGTATTGGTCAACATCACAGAAGGCTCATTAATTCAAAAGGTTAAGTACTAGTAAAATGATGAGGGACTCTGACCCACTACCAGCACAGCAAACGACACAGGTGTCGGAGGTTCATGCATCCCTCCCTGGCCCAAAGACACTGACTACTTACCACTCACAGCAACCAGGGAATCAAACTGAAGCATACTACAGGGAAACTCCTCTTGAATCCCGTGTACGTTGTGGGAGCACAGAAAATTTTGGAAGACTCCTTTAGCTGCACAATTTGAACAGCACAAGAACCTGTCTTAAAAGCATTAAGAAGTCCATGTACAAAGTCCATGTCTGTAGTTTTAGCACCACTGTTGTTCCAGGCTCAGACACTGGTACCGCACACCCATTCAACTCAGTAGAATCATGCAAGTGGGTGCTTCAGGCAATTTTCTGAATTTCTCAGGCATGCACAGATCCTTTCCTCAATTATTAAGCTTTAGCCACTTGTTGCCAAGTATGTTTCTGCGCTATCCCAGTATTTTGTGAATCTTTTGTCAAAATTGAATGCAACAAGTGACAATGTGCATTTTACCATTGCACAGAAATAACACAAAATCCCAACTAGATGTTGCTACATGGCAAGATTAGTAACCAAGAAAAAAACAGCTGTATCCCCAGATGACACAAACCACTTGGTGAAACTCAGCAGTAAGCTCTGCCTGAACTGAGGTCAAGTCCTGGGTTTTCTTAATTATTAATTACAGCTAAAGCATCATGTTTTCAGACTACTACTTCTATCTCTGTGTTTAGTTGAAATGGTCTTATAAATCTGGTTGTACTGATTTGAGTTTTGTTTTTAACCTACTTCAGATTCTGTCATCACAAGTATGAATTCCCCTCCAGAAATTGTACACAGAAATCAGTTTTTGCAGCTTGAGGTTCTGAAATGATGTGAAAGAACAGTAGTCTCCTTTCCACAAGAACAATGCTGCTTTTGCTATTCCTTAGCACTATCATTTAAAACCAGCACTTCATGGCTTTACATGCTGGGTCCACACTCCACTGGCATGAGGTTTCCAAACCATCAGACTTCTTTCAGTCTGAAAGTTCTCAGAGGCCAGCAAGCAATGTGTATACAGCGCTAACATGTTCTCGCATTACCCTGTGATAATCTGCTTCTCCAAAAGCCAAACATCTTGAACAGGTTCATGCAATCACCATCTAGTTCTTAAAAAAAAAAAAAAGGCCAAGATATGAAATATTTTTTGTTTTATTAAATATCTCATGGTGTTTGGGTTTTGTATGAGATTCTTCAAGCTGGTACTTGCTGATATAATGTCTCATGATGGTTTGTTTCAGGATCCAGACAACTGTAAACAAAAAGTTAAGAGCTTTTACAAAGGTTTTAGCACTGCAGATGTGAATTGAGTTTATAGACATATAATTTATCTGATAGTTTTGATGCAAGACAGACATTAATAGCTCAAAGAATTGCTTAATTTTATTCAGACAAGATTACTTAAAGATGCCTTCAAACACAACAGCTCACAACTGTTTAACAAGCAGGTAACAAGTTGTTCCACGTCTCGAGGAACTTGGAACAGCACTAAAAATCTTTTTTTCAGTAGCTTGCAAGTGGCTGGTGATAAAAAAAATTAGTTTATGAAACTCACTTCATCTGCATCCTGTCTCAAGCTTAGGTTCAGAAGGCACACAACATTTATTCTATTTGCAAATCAGCCTGCCTCACCCTGCGCAAGTGTTCTGTACCACGCATGGAACCACACATAGCTGAAACGCATCAAATTCCTTTAGCAGTTAAAATTCAATTATCCCAAAATTGTCGTACTCAACTTCAGTAACAAACGTACATATGCAATGTAAGTAGTTGTCCTTGTTAAACTGACCTTTGTTCACAAGCATTTACACACAAACTACACAGAAGACCTTTCTATATAAATTATGTGCTGACCACTTTTTTTAGTGAAGTCAGCGTCCAACCAAGAGAAACACTAGTCTAAAAGTCTTGTCCGTAAATAGCTGTAAACCCATCTGTCATGCTAGGTCAGCTGATTTTAAATTCTCAGCCACCATCATAACTACCATTCACAGCATAGCATATTGCACTTTAGAGTTACATCTTTCTCCATACAGCAGCGTAATATCAAGTTGATGAGAGATGGAAAGTTGCTGTCAAGAGACCTAGCAAAATTTAAGTTATATATACCGCTTTTGATGCCTTTTACAAGCACAACTGCATCCCTGTTGGGAAGCTGCTCAACCACAGCCTTGTTGAAGTAGATAAACCTTGTCAAGTCCTCAGATCAAGTAACCATCTCTGCACTGAAGATGTACAATCTGCATTAAGATGATACCAACCTAGTAGAGTTTTACTCATCTGCCTGCTGTACTGTTCCTTTCTCAGAGACATAGATACCATCCAAGAATTTCCTGATATCCTTGTTCTTGACCGTAGTGGCTTGCTGGATCAAGGCAGCTGCAAAAAAAGCAAGACCATTAGCACAAAGCAAGAGGTCCAAGCCAACTCATAGCCTTTGTTTACTCTCCAAGATTTCAACTAACAAACGAAACTGTCATCTGGAGAAAGGAATTACCAACTTGAAATCCTGTCAGTTCTAACGAAAACAGAATGCATTTTGCTGAGCCCATCCTGGCAACTCAGAACAGCGGCAGTTTATTACTGCGCACTCGTACAACTGAAAAGCTGAAGAGTTTGGTGCCAAAAAGGCCATCAATACTGACTCAAAAAAAAAGTTCTGTAGACTTGTAAAACAACATCTCTGTTTAGAAAAAGGATAAGAAACTATGAAAAGCAATTATGGTGACGGGGGGGTGGAATCTGAGCTGTCATTTACCTCAGGGTTTGAGAAAAAAAGACAGTTTGCAAAGCTCACATCTTCAGATAAAAGTGGCCGTATCATTATATCATCATCCCATGCATCTACTTTCACAAACCTGAATTGGAGACCAATTCAATGTCGTTCCCTTCAAGGATCAGCTCATCTTTCTGGGCTTGAGATACTGCACAGGAAACACCTACCGAAAGGAAAACACACAATCTACATTGTGGGTGAAGATGTTAAGCATGCTAAAGAAACAGCATTCATGTCCTGTCCCAATTTACAAATTGAGAAAGTAGTATTCTAGGCAATAATTAGCTTCTATGACTTTGTTAAAAGAGTCCCCCAAATCCCTTCCAGGATTGTCCTCCCTCACACAGTTTCAGAACTCAAAGATTAGTGCAAGTCATGCTCTGGATTGAAAGCAAGTAAGTGATATTCCTACTTAAAAGTTACTATCTTACAGCATTAATCACCAACACTGTATATGAGCCAGAAATTTTGCCAGCATGGCTTCATCAGCTAGGTGGTGCCATTTTCCACATTCTTATGTTCGTTAAGACAAACCCTAATCAAAAGTCATTAAAAAAAAAAACCCTGCCCCCTGACATGTCAAGCACCATGTTTATACTAGCATCACTGCAAATACTCACAAGGAGTAAACACTAGGACATTCAAGAGTCTAACAAGAAACTTTCATTTGCAAGGACAATAACACAAGGCAGTTTTTATAGTTTCACCTATTTAGTCAATAGATGTTAGCTTTTGAGCCAGCACTTTACTATCTTTGAAGTAAATGCAGACTTAAAAAAAAAAAATCAAATACAATAATCAAACCCACCCTTAAAATCAAAGTCAAAGCCACCGTAACTCACTCCGCACTGTACCTACCCAGTGTTTTTGGACAAGTCTGATGCTTTCATCTAAAGCCACCCCAAACCACCATCAGTCATACTAAATGTCCTTACCCATACCTTCACCAGAAGTGGAACTATCAAAAAAATGGATACGGAAAATCTTCCCTACAGTCTTAAGGTAACTGTGTTTATGACATGTTTTGTCTCCTTTTGGGAGTTTAACAAGCTCCACCAAATGCCTACTGTTAGACATTTTGCTGAAACTCCAAGTATGCAAGACATAAAACCACCAGATAAGATGACAATTTTGAAGTTTATCATACATGCTCCTAGACAATCAGGAAATTCAAATACAACACCACTTCAAAGACCAAAAATACGATGTGGTGTGAAACCAGTTCGTGTACAATGTTTGAAACAGAAACACGATCTAAAATTAAGCACCTGCAGTTTACCAACTATAAACGCCATCAAGTTCTCACAACAATGAAAGGAAACACTGGGCTCCTTGGAACTTGTATGACAATAATTAGCTCTAAACTAGTTATTAGCTAGCTCTCACTACTAAAAATAAATTACAGAAGCATTATTAATAATAAATCTAAACAGCAGCAAAGGTATCATAAGATTACATAAATTCAGACAGGGAAATGCTGCTTCAACAATCATTCACCATCTCCTGTATCAGCGGCAGTACCCAAAGAAAATAGTTTAGAAACCCTAGTTAGAAGCAGTAAAGTACACCTCCAGATATGCTCACCTGGCCTCATACGCACTCTGCGAATGTACTTCTCTCCTAAGAAGTTTCGGATTTCCACGAGCGAGCCATTATCCTGTATAACTACATTGATTGGGAAGTGAGCGTACACTGACCTCATTTTGTAACGAAATCCCTAGAACAAAGGACATCATCACATATTAAAAGCAGAATGCATCCAAAAAGTGGAACAGATGTGTAAAGCTTACTAGAGATCTAAAACCAAAGTATATTCAAAGGAGTTTCTTAACAAGGGCAAGCCACTGAGCCCAAGAGACACCCAGAGTTTACTGTTCATGCTTTCTTCCACCTGCAGAACTTTTTTTCCTTGCATGTGCTGTCAAACAAGAGAGACAGAAAGCTACATCTCATATACTTAGAAAAGCTCTCACGAAAGTAGAAAGCTGTCTACTGTTGTCAGTAACAAAAATGACAAATAAAATAAAACTCACCAGCGTAACACCCTTTATCATGTTCTGTACATGGCTGCAAATTGTGCGAACTGTTGCCAGCTCCTTTCTGTTACCCCACCACTTGTCAACACGTAGCTGTGTTAAAAAAAATAAATAGAATTAACAAAGCTTTCAGCTACACTTCAAAACTAGAAATTAAATGTTTTTGTGACAAATGAAGAGTGAGAAATTCAGGTAAACTACTTAAAAGCCCTCCTACCAAAGCGCAAAGGTATTTTGTTTCTTTGAAAGACTATTAAAGGCCCACCTAGCTCAAGTCTTTTAAGTCCTAACCACCAGATGTAGGACAATTCATTTTTATTTTGTATATCATTAGTAACAAATCTTCAAAGAAACTGGGATAGATATTCTGACATCTTAGGCTGAAAAGATGTTTTATCAAGTGCTAAACACAGAACAGGTTATTCCAAAGTCAGTCTCCTAGGCATCATCTATCAACTTTTTAATGAAACACTGTGTGTGGGTCCACTGTTTTAACAAAACACTAGATACTTGTGAAAAAGCAGCTGAAATCAACCACTCCTCCCTTTTTTTTTGTCGTTTTTAAGACAGTAGAAAAATATTATGCATTTATTTAGAAAACATCTACCCCCCGATGTAAATTGCCAATTCTGGAAATGAAACGTAGAGATTTAGTTTTATCTAACTAAAACTAGCCAGTTTATAAAACACAGCATATAATGATCAATCCCCTTCCCAGTAACTATCTGACTATAACTACAAAAGAAAAATCAATCAACAAATTCACTCCAACGCATCACAGAACTTCAGGAATTCCACAGTTCCCAAGTAGGTCCCAAACTTCCATGAGACCAGCCTCCTTCAAAAACCCCGGAAGGAAAAGTTAAGCAATTTATCTGCAGCCAAAAATTTTGGTTCAACCTCCTACACTACCGAGATTTTTAAAGCCAACCGTAAAGGTACCCTCCCTCTCTGGGCAGAGAAACGACCGCTGCAGCACTCACCTTCTTGTGTTTCTTTCCCAGGAGAGAAAGCTCCACGTTGATATGGTTAAAATCCCTTCGCAAGGTTCCTCTGGGGCCCTTTACAATGACCGTCCGGCCCTTCAGTGAAACACTGACTAGAAATCGAAGGCAGACGCACGTTAACCGGCTGCAGGGTCAGCACCACGAAACGCCTTTCAAACGCACCGGCAGACATACCTTGCTCGGGGATGTCAACGGTCTGGTTGCTGAGAATGGTCTTCATCCTACAAAGGACAACCGTCAGGAGCTGCAGACCCGCCAGGCAAGGCCCTCTTTCTGCTCCCTTCCCGCTCCTCCCCCGCGCGTATGCTGAAACGCGCAACTACGGCGCGCCGACCCGACGCCCCCATCACCTGCGAGCCGCCACGGAGCCGGGCTCCGCTCCCAGCACCGACACATCCTGCCCAAGCCCCAGAAGAGCGGCGAGGAGCGGCGGCCATAGCGCTCGGCTCCAGAGCGGGGCCCAGCCCAGGCCCAGCCCCGCCGGGGGAAGCCGCCACCCTCCCCACCCCCCGGGGGCTCCCCTCCCGCAGGGCTTGGGACAGGACGCGGCGGCTGGGCCCGGCGCCGCCCCAGGAGGCTGTCCGCGCCCGGGCGGGGCGCCCGGGGGCTGCCCGCGGCGGATGGCCCCGGATGGCCGCGGATGCCGCCGCCGGCCCGCACCTCACCTCGCAGCGGGCAGAGCGGAAAGAGGAAGTGTTTGACGTCATCACGTACTTGTAGCCGCTGCCGGCTCCTGGACGTCATCACGCCGAGGTAGCCGTCCAAGAGGCAAGAGTAGCCGAGAGCCGATGCGCGTGAGCAGACGGAGGCGGGCAGGCGGGGCGGTCGAGCGCTGAGGGGATCGATCGATCGATCTGTCGGG
>VYZW01009071.1:12989-23566 GCA_013401315.1 Balaeniceps rex | reverse complement strand
GGGGCCGCCGCTACGGCCGCCCGGCGGCTGCTGCTGGGACCCCAGGGACGAGTGAGTCAGCGCCGTGTGCCGCAGGGGGGTGCTGGCAGGTGGGCTGCCGAGCGCACGGGGGCGGACGTTGTGGCCCGGCAAGAAAGGAGACCTCGGGACGGGCCCCCGCTGAGGGGCCGGGACGTGTCGCGGCGGCGGAGGACTATGCCGTTGTCGAACGGCTGCGGGCCGCCCGGCGGGGTGGGCCTGCGGGGGCTCCCCGCGGGCGGAGCCCGGGGCGGGCGGGAGCCGCCGGGCCAGCGCACGGGCGCGCCCCGAAAACCGGGCCGTGGGTCCCGTCTGCTCCGAGCCCCGCTGATGGGGACCCGAGCTGTGCTGCGTTCCCATCCAAGCAACGTCTGTCAGTTCCTGGCGCGGCGGCGTGCGACTAATCGTGCCGACGTCTTGTCTTTCAGCCCCGAAATCTCGGGTTAATCCAGTTAATCCAATGTTACTTGTATGCAAAAGTTATGTAACTTAGTTTGATATTAAGATATTTTGGAAGAGATCGTGCTTTATGTTTCACGTGGCTTAGAATGAAAAAGCGAATTGGACGTTGAACTTCAAGGCCATGGGGAAAATGCTCACAGAGAGTGTACATTAACTGCCAAAAGGACAAGTAGTTACTCAGTATATAATGCTAGCACATTTATCGTTCAATAAATTACAGCGTTGCTTCTTTTAGGTGTGTGGGAGCCATGCGTGTAACCAGTACAGAACATCAGGTTCTTTGCCAGAGGAAAAAAAAGTGTTTCTGCAAAATGGACCAGGCTTACAAGACTTTGTGTCTGGAGATTTGTCAGACAAGAGCGCATGGGCTGAGTATAAAGGCAATTTAAAGCGTCAGAAAGGAGAAAGGTAATTGTGATTTTAAACAACTGTCGTTGCTTCCATGTGCTATCTTGCATGCTTAGTATTAACGACAAAATGTATACAATGTATTTTTATTAAATTCTGTCGTACTGGCTTGCCATTTTCATAATTTTTCAAGAAAGAACAAACTTAACTTCAAATGTGTAATAAAACATGAAGACGTGGTGGTATTTTCTCACTTGAGTGCCTGTGCTGTGGCCTGTATTAAATTACAAATATACAGCAGTAAGTGAGTACCTACTTTTTCAACACCCACTTTGGTGTTGAAAAAATATTACTGATAGAGTAAAACAAAAAATAAAGACTAAACTAAAAACCTCTTAAACCCCCATATTTCCAGTTATAAATCTGATCAGACTTTGTGATAGCTGTGTAACATACGCTGCCATTAATTGTTGCAGTCTCCAGTGTGGCACTATTAAATCCCACCATTAACAGTTTTAAACCTTCCAGTGACAACAAACTCCTACTCGTGAATGTTGGGCTGATGATAAACATGGGAGAGAGAAGTCTGTTATGGCCATGAATGATGTTCATATTGATTGCTAAGTTGCGTCAGTTTTCAATGAACCTTCCCTTTGGGAAGTTGGGATCCGTAACCAACTAAAGTGGATCTGTGAAATTAATGGAAGCTTACCATGTAAATAATTTATTAATCTCCATGTTTGCTTGATGTTATTCAGGCTGCGACTTCCTCCATGGCTGAAAACAAAGATTCCCATGGGAAAGAACTACAATAAACTAAAGAATACCTTGAGAAGTTTAAATCTTCATACGGTAAATCCAGTACCTACCAAGTTTTCCTGTAGAAATAAGGTGTTGTTTACAGATAGAAAATTATTTCTCTGTGGAGGACAGGTAGAAATAATGTCTTGCATAACCTTCAATGCTGAAACCAAGCCCAATGCTGATCCTTTTTGCCAGCAGTGAATTTTACCCATAAGGAATGAAGACAAATCCAGTAGAGTATTTCATGGGTTTCGTGCTGTGATTTTAAATACTAGCGTTTACTACTTGCATCACCAAAGAGATCAGAAGATGCTCTGTGTGACTGTTTTTAATGGAAACACACACAATTTCAGAGTTATATACATGATTTGCATGAAAAGAAATTCTAGAAATAGATGTATTTCATTAAGTATACCTTCCAGATCGTAAACAGTGGTGGGTATGCATGGAGAGCTTTTTTCCTTTTTTTTTCCAGAGTAAGATCATGCTTTGATACATCACAGACTTTGTGAACATTTTATCAATTTTTAAATTTAAAATGTTAATGACAATCTGTGCTAATTAATAAGGCAGTTATGTGGTTGAGGAGTTTTTGGAGTTGTAAAGTACAGGAAAAGAATGGTAATGGATGTCAGGAAACAGTCCTCTTCCTAGCTATTCTGCTGACTTCTTACAGAACAACGTGTAACTCTGTTAATCTTATGTATCACAGGAGGAATTATGTTTTGTTTGTAGGCTATAGTTGAAATTGATCAATAATATAATGATAATTTTCAATAACAGCATTGAGAAAAGACAGGTACATTACTGTCATTTAACTTCAGGTATGTGAAGAAGCACGTTGTCCCAACATTGAAGAATGCTGGGGAGGTGGTGAATATGCTACAGCTACAGCTACTATTATGGTAAGCCATTAACCATTTCTTAAGCATTCTGTTAATGTTTGAGCTGTTTGTAGTGTATTGTTGGATCTCTACTGCAGTGGTGTGGGTTTATTACAAGACATTTAGAGGAAATCACTGTCCTTGTTGTTTTGCATAGTATTGGAATTTATCTGATCTAGTTTATGCAGCTGTTTTTCAGCTGAGCAATGTACAATGTAAAGGTAGGAATGTCTTTCTTATTTCAGCTGATGGGTGACACATGCACTAGAGGTTGCAGATTTTGTTCAGTCAAGACAGCCAAAAATCCACCTCCGCTGGATCCCAAGGAGCCTTACAACACAGCAAAGGCTATAGCTGAGTGGGGCTTGGATTATGTCGTATTGACATCTGTGGACAGAGACGGTTAGTATGTATGTTGTCTCTCATCTCTTCCAGTCTAAGCTCTCGTATGCATTGCACAGGGTAAACGCAGACCTCGATAAACATTTATCACTAGTGGAATTGCTGAGGATTACTATTTTAAAGGAGTGGACAGTGCTGAAACTTTGGAAAGTTTCTACACATTCTTAGTATTTTTCTATGTCTGGTAAAATATAACAGAAGTTACACTGTTATTAAACATCAAGAATATTACAATACTAAATATTTTTTAACTCATTCTTTGCAAAATACATACATATACACCATGTTCTATTACTTGATTAGCAAAAAAAACCCCTCCAAACATTCATATACAATACCATTACAGAACTTCCTTCCAAAAACTAAACCTGGAATATATGATGCATAACATAACTGAAAGTTGCCTTTTTCTAAGGTTGTAGTAGCTCCTTTGTGATGACACCACATAGGCAGGGAAAACCATTGTAAAGACTGTTCAGTAGACTTCGGTGGAAAGTCCAATAGCTTCAAAGTGGCTTACAATAAAAGGGCAATAATATATATATTTCAATTTTTGTAGAACTGTTTCTGAGACCAAAAACATAAATAGATAAAGCCATTCTGTGCTCAGGCTGACAGTGAACCTAGAGGCAGGTAAATTCAGAGTAAACATTTGAAGTCTGCCGTAGATGATCACAGTTAGACTTTGTGCAGAACAAGGCTTGGTAGAATTTCTGTTGTAAACCTTTGGCATAAGTGGTAAGATAAGATTGGGGTTTGACTGCTTTATTGGTTTGCATTTAAATCTGACTCTGTAGGTTTTTTGTGGCTTTGCTAATAAGTAAATACATTTCTTGAACTGAAAAGTTAACGGAATAATTGAAATGCTTCTAGATATGCCTGACGGTGGAGCAGAACACTTCGCAAAGACAGTCTCTCATCTGAAAGAAAGGTATATCATTAATGTATTACTGTTACTATTAAAACTGTAGAATGTGGTACTGCATATAGGTCAAAACTACCTTTAGCTGGATTATTCCAGGGGCCATGCGAATACAAAAGTCTGCCTATAATCTATGTCCCTTTTTTTTCCTGTTTTTCATCTTTCTCGTATAACGGCCCCAAAGTATTTTGAATTTGGATGCATTTCCAATTTAGCCCAGACTTGCTTCAAGCTAAGCACTGGATTAGTCCCTTGACCACGCAGCTAGCTTACCAGGAAATGAGAACATACTTTTGAGGTATGTTCGTTCTTGAAGCTTGGGACTCAAACACTGGATTTAGATAACAGTGTCACCACATTACAAAAGAAGTTGGGTTTCTCTTTCAGCAGTCATCAGAGTCCTTTGTGTTTTCCCACAGTGGCTGTTTCTAAGTCTGTGATTGTACTTTCCTACTTTCCCTAGCTATGCCTTCTTTGCTCTCTGCATCGGTGCCCTGTAACGCCATTTGATAGCATACTTGTCTACCTGCAGATGTAATTCGTGTAACCTCATTTAGGTCTTTATCCAGTGTAGCTTGGGACTCAAAGGTTCCTGCAGTTTTCCCCACCTGCCTTTCTGAGCTGAATTCTGGCTCCTGGACACCAAGGTTAGCTTCCAGGGCAATAATGCAGTCTTTTTATCCCAGTAGGCAGGATTGTAGCTCCTCTGTGTTGTGGAGCTATGATATTAAACTCATATTAAGTTAACCTGCAACAAAGACACATGAAAAATCATGTATAAACAGTGAACGTTATTAAGAGACTGTTGGAATCACTTTTGTGTTTATTATTTGGCTTTCGTTCTATTTCAGCTCACAACAGTAAAATTGGGAATTAAACACATGATGTTTTGTTTGAATTATAATACAAGTATTTGCAGAAATCTGTTGGTTTAGAAGTGTATCCCGAATTTGCTTCGCTTTGCTTATCAGAGCATCATTTAGTTATGTTTGGTTTTTTGCTATATGGAGTTTTTTAGCAACAGTGATGCAAATTCCGTAGATGCGTTCATTTGCAGCCTCTCCTTTTCAGGAATTCAAAAATTCTGGTAGAATGCCTGACTCCCGATTTTCGAGGGGACCTTAAAGCTGTGGAGAAGGTAGCGTTGTCGGGACTAGACGTGTACGCCCACAACGTGGAAACGGTGCCAGAATTACAGAGGTAAGCGATATTAGTATGTAGGAAAGGATGAACAGGCAAGGGCTTTTGCGGAATGACTTAGTGGGAAAAGGGACAGCCGCAGCCGTGTATTTAGATCCGCGCTGAAGCTCTCGGGGCCGGCCGAGGCGGGGCCGGGCCGGGCCGGGCCGGGCCGCGCCTGCTCGCCGCGGGGCAGCGGCTGGGCGGGGGGGAAGGGTGGCCGCAGCCGGCGGCGTGGGGACGAGGAGCCCGCCTTTGGTACTCAAACCAGCATGAAACTGGGGTGCACCCCATCGCTTGCGATGTTTTGGGGCATTTTCCGCCGGTGTCAAAGTGAACGGCGAAGGCCTCTAAGTTGCCGCTGTCACTCTGTAGAAACTAACAGAACGCACCTTTCTTGGCATCTCTGACTTCTGTGCACCCTTTGACATGTGTTTTTTCCCCTTGTGCTGAAAATATGAAAAGGAAGGTCCGTGATCCCCGAGCCAACTTTGAGCAATCTGTACGTGTGCTGAAGCACGCTAAAGAGGTCCAGCCCGGCGTCATTTCTAAAACCTCCATTATGTTGGGGCTAGGCGAGACAGATGAACAAGTATATTCAACAATGAAATGTAAGTTGCTATTGAAATGTATGCCAAAATTCAGAGGTACGAATTTTATTGTGTTGGAAAACAGTTATAAGCATCTTTGCCCCTATATGCAAATCAGTTTGCTGGCGCAGGAAATGTTTGCTGAGCTTCATGGAGAAAAAAAAAAGTTTGTTTAAAAAAGATTGAACTTCTGAAATATTTTGCCTTCATATGCCTTTCAGATTCAATTTGACAGGTAGATCCAGCTCCTGTTGATTTCCATGGAAGTTATAACTATCTTTGTGTGACTTAATGTTCTTATCTTTGCAATACTTAAATAATGGGCTTGCAACATAGTTGCCTTATTGTGCATTCCTTTTTAGAAATAGCAGACCTTATTGTTTACAATAATTTATTTTGGCTTACTTAGATGTAAAAAAAGTTGTTACTATCCTTGGAGTTGCAGCGTGTTCTTATATTTTTATATAGATGTATCTTTAAGTGGAGAAAATTTGACAGTGGTAAGTGAATGCAATGCGCTTGGAAGAAAAAATTCATAAATCCTATGGCATTTCTCCCATATCTGGAAAGAACATCTACCTGGTACTTTATTTTGTGTACAACAACCCACATTCAGAATGCAGTGATATAGTTAGTTTTTCTGCAGCTGTCCCACAATCTGGACCATAAAATTACAGTTCCTGATTTTCCCATTCTTCCTGCCTAGCATTTCCTAGCCACAAGAGTATGAAAGTTCAGATTTGGTGCTATTTGTTTTCAGGCCACTTTCATGGATGTATTCAGAGACAAACCGTTACCCACCACATTTATTCAGTTACTCTAATTTTGCTGTTCTTCCCTCCTGTGGGTAGGAGTTAAAGAACATGTAAATGTGCTGGTGTTCAACCAGTTCCTTTACAGAGACATATCAATCTAAACAGAGAGTCCAGGCTAACAGTGAGTGTAACGTTGTAATCAAAACACAGTCTTTTCTTTCTATTTGACTTGGAGGCAACCAGCCCAAGTAGCCAGAAAAATATATGGAGATATTAAGCTGATTCTTCAGCCATCCCTTTGTCTGGAATACCCCACTAACTGCAGTGAACATAATTCGTCAGGCTAGCTGACTATCAGGTGTCCGGATTTCCCTCTGTTAAGTAGTCTACCTGAACTCATTTGCTGTATATTGATTCTAGTATATACTCAAATTTTAGCAGACAGAGTTTATGAGGTTCTGCAGGCATCAAAACTAACATACATCCTTAAGCATGTAAAACTGGCAAAAGATGTTGGCAATTTCTGCTGGATTTATGGCTCTTTAGAACTGTCTGCATCTTTTCAGCATGAAGATGCTTGAAACAGTGGAGAGGTGCCAAGTGCATGTGCATACATTCATTTTTTTTGTCAAATGAAGGCTCTGACCTAAAAGCACAATGAAAAGCCGTAAGAGAAAAAAGACAAGAGCATGTCATCTCTGCAGTGAGACACGTGACTGCAGTGAGTGCAGTGCAATGGATATTCTCTCTAGCTTTGAACTAGATAGCTCAGGTCTTGCAGCAGCGTGGAGCTCAGAATGAGGTACGTGGCTACTGCTATGGAGGTTGCAAGTTCCCTTTGCTGGAGAGCAGAGTTTAACCCCCGCAGGATGCTGCAGAGTCCCCTTGTTCAGACTTGGAAGGAGGAGGGTGTTTTCTAATTGCTGATGATCCCTTGCAATCCTTCTGCCACTAACAGGGAATTTTGTTTTTACAGTATTGCGGGAAGCAGATGTAGATTGTTTGACCCTAGGACAGTACATGCAACCAACAAAACGTCACCTAAAGGTAAAAATGCCTTTAATTTACAGGCAGCTTTCTGGTCTGTACCTTGCACTGTCAAGTTTCCTCTTTCTAAATTGAGGCTTGACAATGCAGCCTTACCCTAACTGTGAGCGTTCGGAAAAATGTCCTTCGTTGTTTAATCCGATCTTCATCTGCTACAGACCCTTTGCTAAAAATGACCTAAGCTATCTAATCCTGTCCATCTTCTGCAGGCTTCCCATTGCTTCTTGCTGCTGTTAGCTGGGGAGACAGCTGGAGCTGAGGCATGATTCGGGAAAACAAGAGTTCCAGTGTTATGTGTCAAACATAATGGCTCAAGCCAGCTCCCCTTCACTGTCTCATAAGCTCTCCCTTCATGGTGCCCCTTCAGCTGGGGAAGTTACCACTTTCTCGTTCCGTAATGTGTCCAGAGCTTGAGTCTCTGTTCTGTTACTGTGTTTCACTGAAATAACTGTTAGTGAAGAGATTTGTAGGACTATTGTATTTTTTTTACTAACTTGGACAAAAAAAAAGGTTTGCTTGACAGGATCATTCAAAAACAGAGTGAAGAAAATGACAAAGCAACAACTAGAAATTAAATTCTAAACTTCTCAGCTAAATATGAAAAGCAAATAAAATACGTTCTTTTGGTAGAAAACAGAGAGAAAATCCAGTTTGTGACTTGACTGCTGCAAGTTTTGGAGTGTGAAATTTTGAACTTGCAGTATAACTGTGTTTCATGTCGCTACATGCTAGCTATAGCCATTTCCTTTGCATTAATACCTGATCAAAATGAATTCTTTTCACTCAGGTTGAAGAGTACGTAACTCCCGAAAAATTTAAGTACTGGGAAAAAGTAGGAAATGATCTTGGATTCCATTACACTGCTAGCGGGCCTTTAGTGCGCTCTTCCTATAAAGCAGGTAAATTACTGAAAAGCGTTAGAGTCTTTAGCGCATAACGTTTTATTATATGAAGTTAAAATGGTGACATAATATGCAACAAAGCTCACCTTAGCTCAAGGACACCTCATAGTGTCATCCTTTTTTTTTTTTTTATTTATTTATGCTCACTATCTCCTACAGGTCATCTAAATGCATCAGTATGACAGTAATTGGTATTTGTGCAATTGCCATGCTGCTTAAGATAGTTTTTTGCCAAACCTGGTTTCTACTATACTTAATGTGTGAGGCAGGATAAAGAGCACCCAATTTGCAAGCTTTCCTTTACATTCTGCCTCTCGGACACTTCAGGGTTTAATGGAGCCCATTGTTGTTTGTGACATAATTTTGTTGCTTTACGCAGAATTTATTTACAGTGCCCTAGAAATAATTAGACACATTTATGGCAGTGTTTTTTCTGACAAAGTAGCAGCTGATATTAATGGAACTGTTGTGTAGGTCCAACATCCCGCTTTCTCCTAAGGAGGGAGCAGAGAAGACTCATCTGGGGCACCTTGCATCTCAGACTGTTTTAATGCCAGCTCAGATGAGATTTATAGCAGATTTCAATACAAGTTGCTGATACTTTATGAAATAGAAATTAATTTTAAATTAATTCACCTTTGCGTGTTGGAAAGCACAAAGAAACAGAGCTATTTCATAAAATTGGACACAAGGAAAATCAGGATTTTGGGGGTGGAGGGGTTGTTTGTTGGGTTATGGGGTTTGCTTGGGTGTTTTGGTGGGGGTTTTTTTTACATCCCTGCTGTATGTATTGAAAGTGCCGTTGTATAGAATTGAATTACTACAGAATACTGGGAAGAACAATTGTATTGTAGAATAGAATACTTGCATTAAATGTGTATTGTTTTGCTTTATTTCACTGAAATACCTAAGAATCATTTTGGTGCTTTTTTTGCCTTTGAATTAGGTGAATTCTTCTTGAAGAACTTGGTAGAAAAAAGAAAGACAAAAGCCATCTGAAACTGAGAGTGAACCTTTTTAAAGCAGCCAGTTTTAAGGATCCTTTTCTTCAGTGCATAATTATGCTCAGTTCCAGAAATGCAGGAGACCAGATGGTGGATGTATGAATAAACTTACTATCTGTCCAGAACACTTTTCTCTCACCAAAACACTTCACAGTATTTTACCTAATTCCTTCTGGCAAGGCTACAACTACATAGTACTTCCAGTGTTCAGCAAAAAGTCAGAAAATAGAACTGATTTTGAAAGAGTGATGGAACTGAGGTGGAAGAAATGTAAGCTGAAAAAAAAGGACAGATTTAAGTAAACAGGTTTGATACTACCATCAATATTGCTGCAGTTAGGTACTTGTAAAGATGCCAATAACAGGTAATTTGAAAGGTACTGATATTTTGGTGTATCTTACCATTATGTAACACAAGTTTGCAGGGACTTTAGGAAATAGAGTTCTAAAGACTGTGTACATGATGAAGGACCATATTAGGGCTACCTTGAACCACACCAGAGAAAGTGTCGGTAATGCTCCTTCAAGAGATGGTATCTCTTACCTGCATCTTAAGAAAATGAGCTGTACCATTCTGAGAGCGAATACTTCTCAGGTGCTTGCATGTCTCAAAGTGTGAAAAACTTGGGAAACATAAGGTATCAAGTTGAAGAAAACAAGAGCTCCTTCTGGCAAGAGAACTAGCCTTGTGTAGGTACCATGCAATTTAAACCATATGGAAAAATCCGAGTTGCCATGACAGCATAAACAGAGCCACCCCTAGTTTGGGTATATGACTGTAACAAACCCCACCGAGTTGCACAGGTGCTTCTTCGGTATTGGGTAAGCAGAGCTGCTGCTATTTGTACCATGCTTCTCCTCCACAGGTACTGTCTTATCATTAAAGGAATGTTAAAAACCTAATCTGACGGTGTGGTGGTTGTGTTTGATTGGTCTGGTTACCTGCCCCCTTGAGACACAGTCTGGCTGTTAAATTTGAATGCAGAGAAGTGAATGCATCATAGATGAAATGTGAAATCCATTACATAGCGTACTAAGCTCAAGCAGAAATAAAAACAGGGCTTATGGTATACTGGCAGCTGTAAATTCTTCTCTTTACAGTCACAGTAGTTCAAAGTACATCTCTCCCTAATGATTCTCAGTTGTCTGCTATGGACATTGGATAACAGGTTTTGAACTGGCTTAAGCTGTATCTTCATAAAGTTATTTGGGAAGCATGCCAGGAATTTATCTGGTCCCAAACTCTCATCGTGCAGGTAAT